>JANRMT010062798.1:19753051-19776105 GCA_026402145.1 Polypterus bichir lapradei
ATAGATAGATAGATAGATAGATAGATAGATAGATAGATAGATAGATAAGGTGTTATATTGATGTAGACTTTATTAATACGCTGACCAGTGAGCACAAAAATGAAAGAAAATGTTAGCAACTTGGGTACTGAAGATCTATGAATCAGTACTGTAAATCAGTCACAAAAAACAAGCAGCATGAAACAGGAAGTCTACCAGGAACCCAAAACCAAGTTGCTAAGGCAACAAAATGTGAGTCACACAGAGTGAAAATGTGACACATTACAGCTCAGGGAGGATCTCCTAATGCCAAGGATAGAATCCTTGATGGCCTCCAAAAAATGCTTCTTTATGACATCACAGCAGGCTGCATAATTCACATCAGGTTCACTAACATCTCTCCTGAGCCACAGAGAACTACCTCTTTTGCACAGTGTTCAGTTTTCAAAGACCTCAAGGCTACCATTAAGCACATTGTACATTGTCTTATTGTGTTTTCTCTCTAGAATGACATTTAAACTATTATGTCACATATCCCAAGAAACAATGGAGTAGCATGCAGATCTATTTTAAGCATGTAGTAATTATGATTATTTAGCACAAACATTTTAATACATTGTGACAAAGAAAATTGTATCTACATAATAAATGTATCTATAAAGGGAAACATAGTGCCGGAGGTTTACAGAAGAAAGGTTTAATTGAAAGAAAATTAAAAATAAAAAAAAGAAACACTAAATTTAATGTGGCAATATAATAGCGTGGCTCTTTAACATATCCATCAAATAAGCAAATAAGTGCATTTACCTTAAAAATAGCCTACCCATAATCAGATGGCCTGCACTCTACCATCCACACTCAAAGTACGTAAAATCCACATAGGCTCATCCAACATCCAAGACAGGGCTTCCTCATTTTTTTGGCTCAGCAGGGCCACATCTAGGCAGCCTCATGGAGACAGTCTTCCTTTATAGATTATTGTCTTAATTGACATATTAGCAGTGTATTTATGTTCTCTCCATCCAGTGTATTCTGCTCTTGTGGCACAGAGAGCCAGAATCTGCTTTCAAGCTCAAGGCAGGAACCAACCCCAGTTGGATCGCAAATGTCTCACTTTAAAGCCAGTTTATAGATGCCATGCATGTCCTTGCAATGTGGAAGGAAACAAATGAGAAAAGCCCACGAAAACAGCAGATAAACATGCAAACCTGGCAAACCACAATAACACAAGCTGTAAGGATGTAATTACCCACTGCACTAAATTTATTTTCTGTTGTGGGTGCAGCAATGCACTGTAATCCATGCATGCTCCCAAATTTTTCCTTAACTGTGTTCCCGTGTTCTTGATGAGCTAATTTTAAAATAACAGCCTCAAGCCACTGTACTAATTCCCTTCATAATTTTAAGCACTTCAATCATGTCACCACTTAATCTTCTTTTGCTTAAATTGAAAAGCCTCAGCTCTTTTAATCTTTCTTCATAATTCATCCCCTGTAACCCTGGAATCAGCCTAGTTGCTCTTTTCTAGTGCTGCTATGTCCTTTTTGTAGCCTGGAGATGAATACTGCACACAGGACTCCAGATGAGGCTTCACCAGTGCATTATAAAGCTTAAGCAGAACCTCCTTGGACTTGTACTCCACACATCGTGCTATATAGCCTAACATTCTGTTTGCCTTCTTAATAGCTTCTGAAAACTTTTGGGAAGCTGATAGCGTAGAGTCCACTATGACTCCTAAATCTTCCTCATATGGTGTACTCTCAATTTTCAGACCTCCCATTGTGTATTCAAACCTAACATTTTCACTTCCTATGTGTAATACTTTACATTTACTGACATTAACTTTCATCTGCCACAAATCTGCCCAAGCTTGTATGTTGTCCAAAGTCTTTCTGTAATGATTTACTGAATTCCAAATTATCTGTCAATCCACCTATCATGGTATCATTTGAAATCTTAACCAGCTTGTTACTTATATTCCTATCTAATTCATTTACATGTATTAAAAATAGATGTGGCCCTAGCGCTGACCTCTGTGGAACACCATTCTTAACATCGGCCAATTCTGAAGAGGTTCCTCGCACCATCACCCTCTGCTTCCTGTCTCTGAGCCAATTCTGCACCCATCTAAAAACATCACCCTGAACTCTCACTTCTTTTAGTTTGATGTCCAACCTGTCATCAGGCACCTTCTCAAATACTTTCTTAAACTCAAGATAAATAATATTATATGCTCCATTTTGATCATATCTTTTTGTTGCTTCCTCATAGAATTCCAGCATATTACTAAAACATGACCTCCCTCTTCTGAACCCATGCTGACTGTTCAAGAAAACTCCTGTACTTGCCAGGTGTTGCTCCATTTTATCCTTAATAGTTCCTTCCATTAATTTTCCTGTGATGCATGTTAAGCTTACTGGCCTATAGTTGCTTGGATCTGCCCGGTCACCCTTTTTATATAATGGGATGATATTTGCCATTTTCCAGTCCTTCAGAATCTCCCCATTAAGCAGTGACTTCCTAAAAATATGCGTCAAGGGTTTATATACAGTATGTATTCACTAGCCTTGAGGGTAAATATTATCTGGTCCTGGTGATTTGTATTATTTCAGTCTATTTAATTTGAGCAGTACTTCTCCCTCTACAATTTCCTTCAGTGCTTCCTTAGTAGTCCAGTTTACCGCTGGGAGGTTATCCACTTCCTCATTTGTGAAGACCTTCAGAAAAATGCAAGTTTAGAGCGTCCTCTATTTCACTTTCTGTATCTTTTAATTCCCCATTACTATTTCTGATGCACTTCACCTCCTCCTTGACTGTTCTTTTACTACTAAAATACTAAAAAAATCTCTTAGGGTCATCTTTTGCCTTATCTGCTATATTCCTCTCCAACTGTCTTTCAGCCTGATATCGTTCTTAATGGTTGCCCTCATGTTCTCATATGCCCTATGATTTACTTTGGAGTTATTAGTCTTATATGTCTTAAAAATCTATTTTTTCCTCTGCAGTTTCTTTTTTAACTCTTTATTAACCCACTGTGGAGTTTTTAAATAATTCCTATTAATTCCAAATTTAGGTATGTATCTGTCCTGCATTACATGTAAAACATTTTTAAACCTGTTCCATTGCTCCTCGACTGTCTCTGCACTTAAAAGCTCATCCCAGTCGATCCTCCTTAGACTTTGTTACATCTGCTCAAAAGGTGCCCTACCAAAGTTAAACTTAACAGTTTTATTCTTTGCATCCACACTCTTACAAAACACAGAGAATTGTATTATATTATGGTCACTTGACTCTAGTGGTTCAGTCACCTCTACACCCTCAATTCTGTCTTGATTATTACAAAATACTAAATCCAAACAAGGTTCACCCGATGTTGGTGCTTTAACATGCTGTGTTAAAAAACAGTCACTGATTACTTCTAAAAACTCCTGGGGCCTCATGTATAAACGGTGCGTACGCACAGAAATGTTGTGTAAGAACGTTTCCACATTCAAATCACGATGTATAAAACCTAAACTTGGCATAAAGCCACGCACATTTCCACAGTACCCTGTTGTACGCAAGTTCTCCGTTCGGTTTTGCACACTGCCGGCACCCAGCGTCAAAGCAGTGCTACTGTTCCTGTGTGGTTATCCTTTCTTTTCCTGACGTGGCTTTATAAATACACTGAAATTAACCGCATATTGTGTATTAGTTTAATGCATCTGATTGTAATTAACCAGTAACAATATAATGGTCCACGGAATGGTCGATCTATTCTAAATACCATAGTTGCTTTAACATTGTTACTCTCACTGCACTTTCTTCTTCTTCTTTCAGCTGCTCCCGTTAGGGGTTGCCACAGAGGATCATCTTTTTCCATATTGCTCTCACTGCACCACTCAGAGCAGCTGACCGGAAAGAGAATTATCGGTATACAGCATCAAGCACACGCTGCCTCAGCCATGCTTCCTATTTGAACTGCTTCTCATATGACAAACGCTTGAAACCTTTCCTGTACAGACCTCGCGGTTCAGAAAGAGTTTTATTCCAAGAACTCTAAACACACTCAATCAGTCCATCAACTGCTCCTTGTAGAACTGTTAGTACTTATTAGTACAGTTAACTCACCGTAAACTTGCAGTACAGTTAAAATATTGAACAACCTGAGCCATTTTATAAAGCGCATATTTACATATGATGACGATATCATTTTTAAGATGAAATGCAGCAAAATATGTTTATTATATTATACAGATAAAACTTTAACTTCATAATCTATATTGTTAATAATTAAAGGACATGGTGTTGCTATGCTAGCAAGGATCTGGCGCTCCGCTCGCACTGTATGCTTCACTGGGACTGACGTGAAGGATAGAATAATTAAACATGTACTACGAAGATATTTCAGTGTTCCTTAAAAGTTTTGAAGAATCAGCGTTATAAGCTAACAGATGGCTTAACGTCCATTACAGAGCTGATTGTGTGGCGATCGGTTACTTGGAGAAAGAAAAGTAAGGACAGGAATTGGAGGTTAGTACGTTTGAAAGAGACAGTACAGCAGGGGCAGCCTTAGGCATGTGCAAACTGTGCACCTGCACAGGGCCGCCAAATCCCAGGGGCCGCCACACCAATATATATTGAATGTAAAACAGAAAGAGAAAATAACGACACAGCTAAAAACACAGTGGCAAATTTTGGCAAAAGTTACACGTTTGTGTCACGAGCAGGAGGCGGCTATGCAGTGTCCGCAACGGAAGTGGCCATCCGCCGTGCATAAGATACCATATTGACTTTGGCAGGGGAAGGGGCCACCGATTCTTTTTCTGCCCAGGGCCGCCACGAGCCTAGAGCCGGCCCTGAATACTGCTGCAATAAATGATTTCATCGAAGCTCTTGCACAATCACTACGCCACAGTGTTCACATGTTTAATAAAGTGCTTTAACTCCTATCATCATGAAAATAATATCACGTATACGTCTCAGTGTTTTAGTTATTCAGAGAGCTGTAATATCATGAATGTAATGGATTCTGTGTCCTATCAGAGGTAGAGAAAGCCGGTTTAAGAAGCACGTAGTGATTCACATACATAGAAGAACACATACAAAACAAAGCATTTAACGTGCTACTTTACTTACGATATGATTTGAGAAACTAGTTAATTAAACGATTTTAAGATGAAGTTTATGATGTTCTACTTTAATGACAAAATAAACTACGTGATTAAAGTGGACATTTTTAGACTGAAGTTGACATTTCGTGCTTTTTCCCCCACTGTGTGCCTTTTTTTTTCTCTGTGCCCTAATAAGCTTTCGGTGGGCTACAACTAGCCTTTTCACGGTGACTTTGATATCTGACAACTTCTTTTTTGTTTTGGGCACTGTGCATCTTTGTGAACTTGAGCTTTCAAGTTTCTTCGACACGCTATGTCAGTCGATCAACTTCCTTTTGTTCTTTATACCACTGTTTAAACCAACAAATAGTATGTTTTTCCTTGCCTCTACTTGGTATTCGCTGAAATTCTTCCATTTTCCCTCTTGCTTTTGTCATTGTCTTTTCACAGAAGGCTGAGCTTAAGGGCTATTTATATTGATTTGCATATTCAAAGAGGCATAATTCTGGGAGGAGTTGGGGCAGGACAGCACACACGTGCACAAGCGTTACTTTTCACGCTGACCGGGATTTATGTAGCGGAAGAACGCGGAAGTTGGCGAACGCACAGATTCCTACATCTGGATTTTTCTGTGCGTAACGACATTTCGGCTTTTGTGCTTACGTCATGTTATAGTGCAAATTCTACACACGGCATTATGCATGAGGCCCCTGCTCTTGTGTGTCTCCATTTGCAAGGTTATCCCAGTTAATATTTGTATAATTAAAGTCACCCATGACTGTAATATCCCCTTATAAATTTGCTTTTTTAATATTACTAAAAAGATTTGTGTTGAAATTACTGTCTGCATTGGGTGGTCTATAACACAACACTAAAATAAGGTCTCTTTCGCTAATACTTTCCATAGAATCGTTTGACTGTTTTTGAACGAGTTGGTCTATCTGATATGCTCTATATAGGGCTGATTGAAAACTGTAAAATGTTTATTGTACTTTTTTATTTGTGGAATTTTCATTACTTTTGTCTTAGTTAAACTAGGTTTAACTTTTTCCTAAAGAAAAGGTTTTAACAAAGAAGTAGATAATGTGAAACCAAATGGTTGTATATGTCGTTCACCAATGTAACTAGGGATGAAATAATTAGACACCAAGAAAACCAAACAAAATAAAGTCTAACACTCTAAAGGTGAGAATTCCAGGTCTGTCACACAGACACAATCTCAAGAAGGCTCAATCAACTTAGAAAAAAGTTTCACCATTGATGATCAGTCTGCAGCTGTCTATAAAACTTGTATCAAAATATCTACTCTAGTGTAAGTCAGCCATCAAATGGACACAATTTAAGACCACAGTGACTATACCTCTATGTAAATATCTTTCCAAACCCTTCCACAGATCAACAAGAGAACTCATACTGAATGCCCAAAAGATGCCCTGGGCACATCCTAAGTGTTATGAATGACATCTTTACAAACATAACAGCTCAAGATCAAGATGGAATGAAAATGATTTTACAACACCCCCTGTTTTCACTGTACTGTATAATAACCTGATAATATCCCATACCATATTCCAAACTAACCCCCAGCTCCTAATGTCTTTTTTTTGCTGATGTCCTTCACATACATAATTTGCTCGTTCAGTCTTTCATGCTCCCAACAAAACAACTCTGACTCTTTCATTCCATCAATTTTCCATCTCCTCAGGCTACACAACATTTAACTAACCATTATGCACATCCAGGCAGCGTAGAAAAGTGATCAACCTTACTAATAGGATGTGAGATTGTACAATGTACGAAGTGCAAGTCAAGGAAGGTTATGGTTAAGCTTTATAATACACTAGTGAGAGTACTATGTAGAGTTTTGGTTTCAGAGCTACAAAAGGAGTGCAACTAGGTTGATTCCAAGACTGAGAGGTTTAAAATATGAGGGGGGATAGAGGGAGTTGGACCTTGTCAGTTTAAGTAAAAGGAGATTAAGAGGTAACCTGATTATAATATTGAAAATTATGAAGGAAATTAGTACAATGGATCCCAGCAGTTACTTTAAATTAAGTTCTAAAACAAGGACATGTGGACACAGTTAGAAATGTATCTGTAAATGTCGTATACATGTTATTTATTTATAAACCACTTTAAAAACAACATCAAATCTGACCAAAGTGCTGTACAATAAAATCCAACATATAAGACACACAATAACCAAAAGGATAAATGAAACAGAAACATATAAGAGTTGAAGAAGTTCATGATAAAAAAGTACACAGATAGTCAACTAAGGTCCCAGTCAACATCTCACACTGGGTCAAAGGCCAGGGAGTAAAAGTGTGTTTTTAAATAAGATTTAAAGACAGCAAGGGAAGGAGCCTGCCTAACGTGCAATGGCAAATCGTTCTAGAGTTTTGGAGTTGCGACTAAAAAAGCCCGATCACCTCTAAGTTTGCTTCTTGTCCTAGGAACAAGTAATAGCATATGGTCTGCTGACCTGAGAGAGCGAGACAGTACATATGGGGGCAGCAGTTCCGACAAATAAAATGGGGCACAACCATTAAAGGATTTAAAAACAAATACAAGAATCTTGAAATGGATTTGAAAACGAACTGGAAGCCAGTGAAGGGAAGTCAAAATTGGGGTAATGTGCTCATGCTTGCTTGTACCAGTTAAAAATCGAGCAGTGGCATTTTGCACCAGCTGTAGGCGAGCAATGGATGCCTGGCTAATTCCAAAAAGAAGCACATTGCAGTAATCTAGACAAGAGGTTATATAAGCACGTATCACTGTTTCAAGGTTGCATTTAGACAAAACAGGCTTGATTTTTCACAGCCGCCTCAACTGGAAAAAAAAAGATTTTAACACTACGTTCGCAAGGCTATTAAGTTTTAAAGTAGAATCCATTTTCACACCTAAATTTGTTATCATGGATTTCACATATTGAGCCAAGATGGAAAGGTCAATGCACGGGGTTCCGCTGGTACTATTGGGTCTAAGCAACATAACTTCTGTCTTGTTCTCATTAAAATTTTAAAAATTTAATGTCATCCAACTCCTGATGTCAATAATGCAATCAAGGAACAGCTGGACAGAGCATGGACCAGGGTGCTTCAGAGGGAAATAAACCTTACAGTCATCCGCATAAAGATGTAAGGTAATACCATGTTTCCGGAAAATAGCACCAAGTGGCAGCAGGTACAAGGAGAACAGAAGTGGTCTCAGGATGGAGCCCTGTGGTACTAAGGGAGGGCAACAGAGATGAAGGTAAAATCATTGACCCTGACACAAAAACATCTATCCAAGAGATAGGACCTAAACCATTGAAGAGCTGAACCTGTGATGCCCACCCACTGCTCCAGCCTGGAGATGACGATCTCATGGTCTATAGTGTCAAAGGTAGCTGTTAAATCCAGAACCATGAGTAGTACACAGTCACCAGAGTCCACTGCCAAAAGAATAGCATTAAAAACCCTTAACAGAGTGGACTCAGTGCTGTGGTGAGTTTTAAACCCAGACTAGAATACTTCCAGAATTGCGTGTTCATCTAAGAAGGACTTCAGTTGGGTATAGATGACTTTTTCAAAAAGGTTTTCTTCACAAGAGCCATAGACATGTGGAATAAATCACCAAGCAGTGTGGTAGAGAGTATGGCTTTAGGGATCTTCAAATCTCAATTCAATATTGTTTTGGAGAATCTTAGAGAATAGGATGGGCAAACTTGTTGGGATAAAATGGCCTGTTTTCATCAAAATTATTCTGTTGTTCTAATGATCTAATTTCCACTCGTGAATTCAACCTCACCACAGCATTCAGAGAGTTCTTTTTCACATTATGAATAGTTTTCTCCTCCTTATTTCGGATCCTGGATGTCTCAAGTATTGCTTCTCCTTAACCTCTCTTCTGCCTCCGACATCCTCCTGAAATCTAACACTGGTGTTTTAGCACTCACATGAATTTGACTATTTATCAAGTGAATTGAATTTCAGTCACTATTTACCAATAGATACTGGGATAACTAATTCAGAGGTGAGACAGTTGTGTTGTGGTTAGCAGTGCTACCTTAAGGGTCTAATTAGATTCCCATGGCCAGTAATTTTATGTATGGAGTTTGAGTTCTGAGCACTGTCTGTGTTTATTCTGTTTCATCATTGACATTTAAATTGATTTTATTGTGACTCTAAACTAGACAAATATGAATGATGGTGTGTTAGTGAGTGGGCCCTAGGACAGAGTAGGATACTGCCCAGGGCGGTTTCCAGGATTGCCTCTAATTCTGCTGGCATAGGCTTTGGCATCTTGTGACCATGCATTGGATTAAGCAGATCTCAGTGTTGTGTTATATTATAGAGGGGACTGGGCGGTCTCATGGTCTGGAATCCCTACAGATTTTATTTTTTTTTTTCTCCAGCCGTCTGGAGTTTTTTTTTGTTTTTTCTGTCCCCCCTGGCCATTGAACCTTACTCTTATTCGATGTTAATTAATGCTGATTTATTTTGTTTTCTTATTGTGTTTTTTATTTTTCTATTCTTTATTATGTAAAGCACTTTGAGCTACTGTTTGGATGAATATGTGCTATATAAATAAATGTTGTTGTTGTTGTTGTAGGTTCTTCCAAGTGGCTTTATGCTCCAACCTTCTGTATATGACAATGACAATGCATAAAGAGTATCATCATTTTTTTTAGATGTCTACCTTTATCCTACAGAGAAAAAAGTTACAAACCTGAACTACTGCACACCACTGGACATTGAATGTCAAATCTCATCTCCACTCATACTCTGTACATGTGACAATAATGATCCTATAAACCCTATACAATCACAGTTTCTTCTCCTTATCCAGATATCTGCCTACTACTCCATTACTAATGTCACATATTTCTTATCTCATGATGAGGTTACTTTTTTCAATTGTTTTCCAACCTAAGGCACTACCAGATTGCAACATGTTTTGCTGCTGTAATCCTAAATGAGGCTAATGCACATCCTTCAGCGGGTTCAGCATCATCTACTCCCCAAGTGACAGCTTGGCATTTTGAGAACTCTGTTGCTGTTCCCATCTCCCCAAATTGTCAATTGTGTACTCTGGTTTTCCTCATACATCCTAAAAATGTGCAGGTTACATTAACTGGTGACTTTGAACTGGATCTGTGACAGGGTGTATGAGTGGACCCCCAATAAATAGACTTTCTATTCAGCATTTGTTCTGTCTTGCACCACCTACTTGTTGTATGACAACATCCAGGATACTGCAACCCGAAAATGGAAAAATATGTTAAGAATAGATGCTATGACACTGCTGAGATCTAAGTCTTAAACATATCTCTCCACTGAGAGAATGCTCATATTTGATACTGTTCTGTTCAATGTGATCTCGTAATGAAGTAACTGGGCTCACAAAGTGGACAGAAGAAGGCAGACAGATAGGGTTAACATTGACCCAGACCCTCCAGTCTTCACCATGGAGGGAATGCTGATTAATGTTAATTCCCCTTTAACCCTGTAATGGGTTTACATGTAATTATGGATATCCTTGCTAATGTCATATCTTTAAGCCTATAAAATGTTTATACATTGTTCACAAATCTACAGGGTGGGCCATTTATATGGATACACCTTAATAAAATGGGAATGGTTGGTGATATTAACTTCCTGTTTGTGGCACATTAGTATATGTGAGGGGGGAAACTTTTCAAGATGGGTGGTGACCATGGTGGCCATTTTGAAGTCGGCCATTTTGGATCCAACTTTTGTTTTTTCAATAGGAAGAGGGTCATGTGACACATCAAACTTATTGGGAATTTCACAAGAAAAACAATGGTGTGCTTGGTTTTAACGTAACTTTATTCTTTCATGAGTTATTTACAAGTTTCTGACCACTTATAAAATGTGTTCAATGTGCTGCCCATTGTGTTTGTGTTAACAAACAAAACCACCGCTATTGGTCTGACACTAACCCACATTGGATAGATCCCTCCAAGACTGTTGGAACAAAAAATTTGATAGTATGGTGTGATATATGGGGTACAAAGATAGTGGGGCCATTCTTCATCAATGGAAACCTCAAGGCCACTGGATATGCGAAATTGCTACATGATGATGTGTTTCCCTCTTTATGCACTGAAGCTGGCACGTTCCCTGAGTTTTTCCAGCAAGATGGTGCACCACCACATTATGGGTGTCAGGTCCGAGCATTCCTAGATGAACAGTTTCCTGGAAAGTGGATTGGTCGTCGTGGGCCAGTTGAATGGCCCCCAAGGTCTCCCGATCTGACCCCCTTAGACTTTTATCTTTGGGGTCATCTGAAGGCAATTGTCTATGCTGTGAAGATACGAGATGTGCAGCACCTGAAACTACGGATACTGGAAGCCTGTGCTAGCATTTCTCCTGCGGTGTTGCTATCAGTGTGTGACGAGTGGGAGAAGAGGGTTGCATTGACAATCCAACACAATGGGCAGCACATTGAACACATTTTATAAGTGGTCAGAAACTTGTAAATAACTCATGAAAGAATAAAGTTACGTTAAAACCAAGCACACCATTGTTTTTCTTGTGAAATTCCCAATAAGTTTAATGTGTCACATGACCCTCTTCCTATTGAAAAAACAAAAGTTGGATCCAAAATGGCTGACTTCAAAATGGCCACCATGGTCACCACCCATCTTGAAAAGTTTCCCCCCTCACATATACTAATGTGCCACAAACAGGAAGTTAATATCACCAACCATTCCCATTTTATTAGGGTGTATCCATATAAATGGCCCACCCTGTATTTAACTGACATTCAATTGCATCTCAAAACTCCTGCCACCACAAACTAGAGAAGAACTATCTTACTGTCTCATATTTAAACCTGCTGGTCCCAAACATGGCAACTAGGGAACCAATATTTACGGTCTACTGAAGGCCTAAGGGTTTATAAATAGGCCACACACAAGTGAGAGGGAGATGGAGACAAAACACAAAAAAGCTAAACCAGCTAAAAAAAACAGACTCCATTTATTGTCAAAAATATGGAGATGGTGTGACAGATTGGGGGGGCTATCGCTCCCTTGAACCCTCAGACTTCACTCCAGACACCAGATAAAAGTCCAAATGTTGACTTTATTAATACACAATAGTGCACAAAGCACCCTCCTCTCCACAATACTCATTCAATACTTCACAATAATCTATACTAATAAACGGCAAAGCCCTCACTCACTCACTCACTCACTCACTCACTGACTCACTCACTCACTCACTCACTCACTCACTGACTCATCACTAATTCTCCAACTTCCCGTGTAGGTAGAAGGCTGAAATTTGGCAGGCTCATTCCTTACAGCTTCCTTACAAAAGTTGGGCAGGTTTCATTTCGAAATTCTACGCGTAATGGTCATAACTGGAAGGTATTTTTCTCCATTTACTGTAATGGAGTTGAGCTTGAAAGCCGTGGGGGCGGAGTTTCGTGTGACATCATCACGCCGCCCACGTTATCACGTGAACTGACTGTCAACGCACTATGTAGAAAACCAGGAAGAGCTCCAAAATGCGCTGAAGAAAACATGCATTATATAATTGAGAAGGCAGCGAAACAATAAGAAGCGAGCGAGTGACATATACTACCATATTCATCAGTGCAGCTACTTTGGAAACAAAGCAAAGTGTAAACCTAAACTGAAGGACTCTCAGACCATGAGAAACAAAATTCTCTGGTCTGATAAGACAAAGATTGAACTCTTTGGTGTGAATGCCAGGCGT
The DNA here is from genome assembly GCA_026402145.1 of Polypterus bichir lapradei. NCBI lineage: Eukaryota > Metazoa > Chordata > Cladistia > Polypteriformes > Polypteridae > Polypterus > Polypterus bichir. Next base: position 19,765,857 of record JANRMT010062798.1, read on the forward strand.
CACGTTTGGAGGAAACCAGGCACCGCTCAACACCAGGCCAATACCATCCCTACATTGAAGCATGGTGGTGGCAGCATCATGCTGTGGGGATGTTTTTCAGTGGCAGGAACTGGGAGACTAGTCAGGATAAAGTGAAAGATGACTGCAGCAATGTACAGAGACATCCTGGATGAAAACCTGCTCCAGAGCGCTCTTGACCTCAGACTGGGGCGATGGTTCATCTTTCAGCAGGACAACGACCCTAAGCACACAGCCAACATATCAAAGGAGCGGCTTCAGGACAACTCTGTGAATGTCCTTGAGTGGCCCAACCAGAGCCCAGACTTAAATCCGATTGAACATCTCTGGAGAGATCTTAAAATGGCTGTGCACCGACGCTTCCCATCCAACCTGATGGAGCTTGAGAGGTGCAGCAAAGAGGAGTGGGCGAAACTGGCCAAGGATAGGTGTGGCAAGCTTGTGGCATCATATTCAAAAAGACTTGAGGCTGTAATTGCTGCCAAAGGTGCATCGACAAAGTATTGAGCAAAGGCTGTGAATACTTATGTACATGTGATTTCTCAGTTTTTTTATTTTTAATAAATTTGCAAAAACCTCAAGTAAACTTTTTTCATGTTGTCATTATGGGGTGTTGTGTGTAGAATTCTGAGGAAAAAAATGAATTTAATTCATTTTGGAATAAGGCTGTAACATAACAAAATGTGGAAAAAGTGATGCGCTGTGAATACTTTCCGGATGCACTGTAGGTGGGTAATTAGGGCAGAACTCAATTAAGTAATCTGCACCAGGTTAAAGAAAACAAGCTTAGTTTACCAAACAGATCTGGAGTAGGTCATAACACCAATGCAAATATAAGACAAGCCTGCAGGTCAGACAGACACAGACAGAGCAATCTAATTGCATACATTCCTCCATCAATCCTTCCTCACTTCATCTATTCATCCTCTCTTTCCATCATGCATGTCTCCATTTTTGAACTAGCTTTATGCAGTTCAAGATCATGGGTGGCAGTGCCTAGTATTATTCTGTAAACTGACAAAATTACTTTGGTCTGTGGGAGGACCTCAGAATTATTGCAGAGATCTGTAACATCTGTAGGCATGCCCTTCAAAGAAATTATCTAGTCAATACACGTTCTACGAGCTGGTTACAATCCATGCCAATGCAAAAGTATTCTGCTAAATTCCTCTTCCATACATCCTTGGTCAAAAAAAAAAAAAAAGCAACCAAAAGTGGTGAAGTGGTGAAACAAAATTCAGAGCACAAATGGATAATCAAGACTGCTGGTGCCATTGTTGGCACAGATGCCAGCACTCAGAGATGTCCTGCCTTGACAAGACTGAACACATAGTGATTACATTTGGAAAATATTAATACTTCACCAAGTTCAAAGACCTCTATAATCAACAGAGGCATATAGGCTGAGTTGAGTTCTCTGCTCAAGGTGAGGCCTGATTAATTTAAAGATGCACACTGCTTGTTGGAATGCCCTGTTCCTAAATTACAGTCCTTTAGTATGTCATTAATAGTAAGCATTGCGGATGTTGGCCCATTACACTTCTGTATATATGGCACTCCTTAATCTGACCGTACTGCAAGTGCGATATAAAAATGTCTCAGCTAACCTGTTCTCTGTATATGGCAATCCTTAATCTGACCGTACTGCAAGTGAGATATAAAAATGTCTCAGCTAACCTGTATGTGTAACCTCTTCAGGAGATGTGACTTTTAAAACTGTAAAATGGGCTCCAGGAAGCTCCAGAATTGGAAATCCCTGCTGCATGACATAATTGCGTATGACACTTCAGTATGCTGGGTGGGAACAGTGGACAAACCTTAAATGTTCTACTGCTCGTCTCCTTTCTAGCCATCCAAACCCAAATAACTGGACCTGGCCATACCATAACAGGCGTGCGCATTTGCACCTTGCATGGCAGGCCTCACCCTACGAGCGCAAAGACTGTAAATCATGCAGCCGGAAGTCACAGCCTTCTGTCTTATACAATACCACTTTCTCGCTATCTGTTTCGCCTAATTCAGTCCCAATGCACAATCACCTATTCTGGTTTGCTAAGTCTCCTCAACTCCAAGAAAATGTTTCAAGGCAAGTTCCCCCCGGCTCCGTCTAAAAGGCACAAATTAGAACTGAGACGGCGGTAGAGTCGACAAGCAGATCTTACCTTGGTAGATGGAGCACTGACGCAAATGTGCAACATCACAACTCACTTCCTCTGCTGGCCTCCCCCTCCGCCTGCTGCCTCTCTCTGTTCCTCTGCAGGCACACACTGAGCACGGCCTCTTTGCACGCTGTCATGTGTGTCACAGGGATTACGAAAAGCAGCAGTCTTACTCAACTGATGCAGTTTGACTCTAGTTTGACAGATTCTTTTTTCAGTGGCTTCAGTCCGAGGCACCTGGGCACATTCTGCACATACAGTATGAGAGATCTGGCCTCCTTTCCAGGATTGGTACCTAACTTGTACTTTGACTCTGTACTCTGTACTGTCTCATTGAGAAAAGTCCAGGGTGGATGAAGTAGGATGGGAAATCACTGGGTCAAAATCAACCGACTCTGAACCCATCAAATTAGAGCTGGCAAGTTCTACTTGACGTAGCTGACCAGCCTTTCAGAACAGCAGCACTCACAGAAGGTACTCTTACCCTGTTTTTTAAATGAATGTAAAATGTCTGAAGAATTTCTATAAACGAGGGCTGCAGATTGTGGAGGGGTGCATCTCAGGTGGAGGAAGAGAAGCAAAGTCAGGAGGGTTCTCCATTTCTGCCAGAAGGTAGCAACTTCAAAAAGGTGACTGTTTTGATATTGTTATACTGGAAAGAGCTAGGATGTTTGCTTAAACCATTTAAACCCAGAAGTGGATGGAAGGAACAGTAGTTGGCCTTCAACCAGAAAGGAGAAAACACCATTAGGGCTTCAGACACATAAAGAACAGCGGTACTAAACTGACAAAAATAATAATTGTTTGCTATGCAGTGCAGTGGAGATTCAGCAGCCTCCATTTACAAATGTAGCCAGCATTAAATTCTGCTGAAGACTATCAAATTAAGAAAAATGTTCATGTACAGTGGAGCTGAAAAGTTCCTCATTGATCATATAAAATAGCATCAATCTCAAAACATACTTTTTTAGATTAATGACTGTCCATTTCTATGTGAACTGTGATGGACTAGTGCCATGTTTGTATGCAGGCATCAGCAGGCCCAACTCAAGTCACATAACCAAAATGCAGCACCACCTTTTGGCCAGTGCTTGTCAGGACTCACTCAGTAATTTCTAAAAACATAGAGAGCCAACTTTGTCGTCCATTTTGTGCAATCATTTCTTCCTTTTGATTAAACACTGAGTTATATTGAAATACAAAGATCTGCATTGGGGTCAATCATTTTTAAAATAAATAACCATGTCCTTTTGGCACACATTGCCATTTTATGGCTGGAAATCAAATGTGATGTAAATAAAAGAGGAAAGAAAATTATTCAGTATATGAAAATGATGGTAGAGAACCACAATGGAAAAACATTATAGATTTCAGTTGAACTCAGATTTAATATAAATTAAAGGCACAATCAGATGCATATATCTATGATAGATAGATAGATAGATAGATAGATAGATAGATAGATAGATAGATAGATAGATAGATAGATAGATAGATAGATATGAATAATAATAAAATTATGCAACATATAAACATACATTCATAGAAAATTTATAATGAAAAATGTAAAAGTATTAAACAGCATTTCAATCATTGCACCCCAGTTAGAAGCTCATTTTGCCCTCAGAACATTCCAAATTCATTAAAGAATGGATTCAACAAGGTTCTAGAAAATGAGAACCTAAGTGATTTGACAAATGAGTGGAGGCCATTCAGTCTGTCAAGCTAATTTCTTTAGCTAATAGCTAAGCTGTTCCAAATATCATTCCAACACTTTTTAAAGATTGTGAAGGTTTCTGCTTCACCTACATGATACTGCAGTTTGTTCTAGATTCACACAACGCTTTGAATAAAGAATAAAGAAGTGCTTTCTGGCTTCAGTCTTAAATGCACTTGCACTTAATTTCTACTGGTGTCCTTGAGTAGACGATTCATATTTAAGTTGAAAAAATTCTTCTGCATCTACGTTTTCGATTCCTTTGAAAATTTTGAAACCTTTCTTACTAACTTGGTTGCTTCACACAGTTTCTGCAGATTTTTTGGCCACACCCTTGTGCTGTGCACCGCCCATTCCACCTCAGCCCAAAGGGCACTATATTGGGTTGAGCTGTAGGAACTGTGCAGGTCATTGGAGTAACCTGAAGCTACTATCATATTAGTGGAATCGGCTTTAGAGTGTGCATGCTTTCTAACATGACATGTTATTTTGCTGACACAGATGGTCAGCAGCCAAGCTAGGGAGTGTGGTAGCATTCAAATGACGTTCATTTGGTATTAAGAGGCCTAACGTGTGCACAGAAACATTCCACACACCATTATGCTGCCACTAATAGTCTACACCATTGACTAAAACAATAGATTGGATCAAAGGATTCATGCTCTTTACACCAAAGTCTCACCCTACTTTTGTTGCAGAAGTCAAGATTTATCCTGTCTTCAGTTGTTCTCATTTTTCTGTTTTGGAAAAAGTGGACCTGAACACAGTGTTCAGCTGCTGTAAACCATCTACTTCATCATACTTCATGGTCAACCTTGTCGTACATTTAGAGATAGCCCTTCTGAAAACCAGTTTGTTAATAACTCCCAGGAAGATACCTAGAAGCACCATGGCTGGCACACATAATCACACTACAGTCAAAGTCACTTGGATCACTTCTTTCTTCTATTGTAATGTTTGGTCAAACAACCCTTAAACCTCTTCACCATGTCTCCATGCAGGATATATTGAGTTATAGCCAAGCTATTGGCCGTTTGGAGGAGCAGGTGATTTGCAGCTCTAATAAAGTGGCCGCTGTGGCATTTCCTAATACCACATTTATCTTGTGCAGCTCTCAGTCTTTCAGCAGCCTACACAATGCAAAATTGAGCTGTGGATATTAAGCCTTTATATGTTTTAGCAAATTCTAATAAGAATATTGTACATTATCAAATTTTTTAAACACTGAATTTGTTTATATTAAAAAAAAATAAATGTGATTATAGTGTAGTAATTATTTTTCAATAGTAACAAAGGTGAGATGCAGGGCTCCCTAACAAATGGGTTTGCAAGCTTCTCATTATTTTTATATAATTCTTCTGGGAAGCTGAAACTAAATTTATAAAATTGAACAAGCTATCAAAACTCAGCTCTTCCTGTCAGATAGCATTACTATGCTTACACTTCAGCCAGTGGTGCTGTGCTGCTCATGTGGTAAGCTTCACAAACATGTTCACCATGCAAGGTCTGACAGAGGAGATCGGCTGAAGGCATTTGGAAGCAGCACAGCAGTTCTCAGGGTGTACCTGTGACACTTCTTGTAGTTTTGATGTTTAAAAACTACAAGTTTGTCAGAATTGCTCATTGTGTCTGTTACTTAGAAAAGCAGAAGGTTTAAATAAAAAGTGAGGGCAGGGTGCTACACTATAATACAAAAGAGCAGTGCAAGCACACAATGTGACAGTGGCTAAGTGATTACAACATCAAGTGCAGAAAAGAAAACAACATATTAAAGGCAAAACATTGTACAATAGTGAGCCTATTAGTGGGTATTACAGAAGGTCAGCTGGGTCACTAGAGGCCTGTAACCCCAGGCAGCATCATCTTAGAGGACCACAGCATCATCAACATATGACACACCGGTAGAAAGGTCTGGGGAGCTAAGGCTACTCCTCTGAAAAAAACAGTTCCCCATAACAGAGGACCACAGAACAATGTCCCTTTGCTGCTTCAACAACAGCCTATACTGGGCTATATTCCAGCACACCACAGTTAACCAAGTCTCATGCAAATTTTGGAGAAGAAATGCAACAGAAGTTAAATTACAACAAACAATGAGGGAGGAAGAAGGCAACCATCTTTACAGGACTGTCATCTCACTGGGTGATAAAATGGTCTGCCCTGCACTCTTGTTTGCCTCACCTCCAAATCTGAATCTGTGGGTCATTAGTGCCAAGGAGAAAGTGACTTGATGCCAGTCTGCAATCTGAAAACAGCCAGTGTCATAATGAGTAGTTGTGAGACATTACCTGGTGATCCATGGAAGTGTGTTCTGTAGCAGAGGTCACGAGTGTCTCCGACATGCTATCCTTACTGCTACCACATCCCCACCAGATTTTGGTTTTTCACACATACTGTCGTGGTACCCCTTTGGAAGCTTAGAATGCTGTACCGGGACCAAAATAAAACTAGAATGAAACTGCAACACTGTGACATAATCTCACACATAGCATTCATTCATTTTTAAGGCCACTTCATTTAGTTAATCCAAATGCAGGGTAGCAGGGTGACAGAGGCTATGCCAGAAACCAGTCCTGGTCAGAATGCCAGTCCAATTCAGAGCCAATTAACTTAACTAACCCTAACATACAGACATTTCTAGATTCTCAGTCTCACTTCAATCAATTCAAGATTGCTGAAGGCTAAAGCCAAGCCCACCACCACTGGCCATTCATTCATACAAGACTGGTTAAAAATTCTCATTTATTGTAGCATGTGACAAGAAAATGAACAGGGAGAACACGCAAACTTCATATAAGCAGTAACCAGGCTGTGATTCTGTGGAAAAGTTTACTTTCAGATGCCAAAAAATAGATATATGTGAAATCTTTCATTATTTTTCCAGACAAGATCGAGGGACGCTAGAGCCTTCTAATGGCAACATGAACCACAAGTGAACATTGAATGGAATGCTAGTCAGTCACAGGGCACACTCTCACACACACACACTCACTTATGCTGAGCCAGTTCAAACTACAGTATGCTATGCATCTTTGCAATGTGGAAAATATGCAGGGATGGATTTAGCTTAGGTGAAGGCAAAAATGTTGCACACAAACCACAAAGTCTGGAAGACAATTGTTATACGTATATCACATCAAAGAGCTTGGGAGTTTTCTTGGCTGACCAGATTTTCACTGTTCCAAAATGGGTCACAATTCCAATGAGTCTGGTAGAGGTAGATGATGTAGATGTACTAGCTGGAGTTGGTGCTAGTACAGTGCAGGGCACACTGATTTAAACCAGTCATTAATGTAACACATACATCTACGGGATGTAGGAGGAAGCCAAAGTGTCTGATAAAACATAGAAGGACATGGGGAGAACATATATATTTCACATGAACCAGTAATTGGGCAGGAATTTCAAAACAGGACTTCAAAGGCAGCAACTCTTATGACTGTGCCACCATATCACAGTTATAATTTTCAGTCATTTCTAATTGAATATTTTTTTAATCATCCATTGTTCAGCTTTATCCACATTGCAGGTTTAAGAGAAGCTGCTGTCTGTCTTGAGAGCACCAGTCACACAAGATTAATTTGGACTCACATTAGGAGCTTTGGTGGATCACTTTGACCATGTAAGGATGAAGAACAATCTCCCAGGAGACTAATGGACGGACACCGCTATCACAGGTAAAGTGGTGGCTACTGCACATCTAGGTGATTGGGCTCAGAAAGTAGAAGACCTTCAGTCTTTCTGATTCTTTGCACAGAAAAGAAGAAGTGGGAGGGTGGCAGGTTTGACTGGAGGGAGGAGGTTGTTGCTTTCATGCTCAGAAACACAGGAAGTGACTTAAATTAGCAAGAAAGAAAGCCAGTGATCAGCAACCACATTCTGCTCAGCAAAATACATAAATAAATACAAGCCCATGGCTGCAAAAATTTGGCATTAGCTATAGATTCACCTTGAGCGCCTCTCACTGCTTTCCCAAGATAAGACCACAATGGCAAGTGTCAAGATAAAGTACACAAGACTGGTGGTGTGGTGATACTTAAAATGAGAATAAGTAAAAGAAACGAAAGTGCGACTTGACTATCATGTTTGTTTTGTAAATACTTCCCACTTCAAAGCTGCTCATCTAAAGTGGCTTGTCCTTCAACAGAACCTAGCATGGGTTCAACAAAAACCTTCCAGCTTAGAGAGTTCCCACATGGTCCAAAAAGCAGTCCTAGAGCAGGATCACTAATGACCAAAGGGGGCTCTCAAAGGTGTGTTCTATTCAAGCAGATCCTCTGTTCACCACACCCTCGCCATCTCCGGTACCATGACACTGCCTTCAAGACTCTGAACAAAATGCTCTGTCAGGAAATGCTGACCAAAAAACCACATCCTCTGAAAGAAAAAAGAAACAAATTGCTCATGTAGAAGAGTGACAGGAAGAAGGAGTTAGGCAGGAGAACCAGAGAAAGAAAGAAAGAAAGAAAGAAAGAAAGAAAGAAAGAAAGAAAGAAAGAAAGAAAGAAAGAAAGAAAGAAAGAAAGAAAGGCACAACAGCAAAGCACAAAACAACAAGAGGTGGCACACTGGTGCTGAATTAAAACACAGCTGGAAAACAAAAATGTCTGCTAGATCATTTTTTGTAGCAAGTATGCAAAACATTATGTGAATTGCTTTGATTTTTTTTTTCTTTTGTTTTCCCACTCTCCTTAATCAGTAATCCAGCTAAACCTCAAACAAAGAATTGACAAATTCATAATTAATTAAATGGTAGCAGACTGGCATGGTGATTAGTGCTGATCATGCACCTAGAATTCTGTGTTTCATCCCATGTCTGTTTCTTACCTGGGTGAGTTTACATATTTGTGAGTTTTTCAATAATTTTCTCCCATCCCAAATTGATTATTTGATGTTGTAGGGTTATGTTTGAGTATGAGTGGGACCTTTGATGGAGTGGGCTTGTGTCCATTATCCTGCCAGGGTTATTTCCTGCCTTGCACCCGGTGCTACTGTTAGAGGCTCCACTACCCCAAAACACTGTTCTGGATAAAGCAGGTGTGAGAAGGTATATTATGTGTAGTTAATTAAAGCTGACATAAATGAGTGATCCTATTGATTTTCTGGGTCCACTGCCATATTAAAGACTGCATAGTGCTTCCCAAGCTTTCACTAACTTGTTTTTCACATTTTGCTTTATTATAGAGTTATAAAAGGAGATTCACCACAGTTGTTTTGGTGTATACCACAGGTCAAAAGAAGCCCATACAAATCTCATACCACCATGACATCATCTAGACTATCAACTTGTTAGCTATGTCTGGTTTTATTTTTAGAGGTGGGCTCTGGACTTTATACCACTGTGAGGTATTTAGATTTGAATATGCAATGGGAGATCTGGAACTTGAAACTACCTCTTATGAGAAGCACCTAGGAGTCATAGTGGACTCATTATTATCAACCTCAAAGCAGTGTTCAGAAGCCATTAGAAGAAGCCTCATCTGGAATAATGTATACAGTTTGGTATCTGAGCTATAAAAAGACATAGCATTTCTAGAGAAAGTCCCGAGAAGAGCAACTAGGCTGATTTCAGAACTGAGAGATATGCGTTATGAGGAAAGATTAAAGGAGTTACAGTTTTTCAGTTTAAGCAAATGGAGATTAAGAGGTGACATGACTGAAATGCTCAAAATTATTACAGGAATTAGTATAGTGGATCAAGACTTTTACGTTAAAATATTTCAACAAAAATATGGGGACACAGTTGGAAACTTGTTTTTCTTCACACAGAGACACATAGGCAAATGAAATAAATTAGATAGTAGTGTAGTGAACAATATGAGTTTAAGACATTCAAAACTTAACCTGATGTTATTTTGGAGAAATTATGTGGAATGACTTGACAAATGTTTTGAGCTGAATGGCCTGTTTTTGTAATACTTTCCCAGTGACAGACTGGAAAAGTTCGTACAGGAGATTTGCAAAACTCAGGAAAACATACTGGCATTGGCAATTTACATTGACTTTTGAGTGTATGAAGAAGGGAGTACATGTCAAGTCAAGTCAAGTCAAGTCAATTTTATCTGTAGAGCACATTAAAAAACAGCCAAAGTTGACCAAAGTGCTCTACAGCCTCCATATATATATATATACAGTGGTATGAAAAACTATTTGCCCCCTTCCTGATTTCTGATTCTTTTGCATGTTTGTCACACAAAATGTTTCTGATCATCAAACACATGTAACCATTAGTCAAATATAGCACAAGTAAACACAAAATGCAGTTTTTAAATGATGGTTTTTATTATTTAGGGAGAAAAAAATCCAAACTGTGTGAAAAAGTAATTGCCCCCTTGTTAAAAAATAACCTAACTGT
>JANRMT010062798.1:19776505-19787821 GCA_026402145.1 Polypterus bichir lapradei
TCAGTCATGAAAATAAAGAAAACACATTGAATGAGGAGGTGTGTCCAAACTTTTGGCCTGTACTGTATATATATATACTGCGGTGGGTTGGCATATATATATTGCCCATCCAGGACGCCTCCATACTAGGAGGAACAGGGCAGGAAACGTGGCCAGAACATTACCTTCCCCATGAACGCTAGGTGGCAACCACCCTGACTGACAGTGGTGCCTTGGACAATCTCAGGGATCCATGGGAGCTGGAGTTTGATACAGCCCTGTTGGGAGCCCTGGAGTGCAGCTCTTCCACCACACACACTGTTTGGAATCCATCAATGAGCACCTGGAGCACTTTCGGGAGCCTTATATAAGGGGCCACCAGACACTATTTGGAGAGCTAGACTCGGGAGGAGGGAGACGAAGCTTGTCGGGAGGAGTGGAGGAGAAGAGAAGGAACAGAAAAAGAATTGTTGAAAGTGTGTTGTGCTTGTGGGAAATAGGGTACGGCGTTTTCCACAAGGGTGAAAGAAAAAATAAAACTGTGTGCTTGCACTTGTGCCTCCTGCATCTGTCTGTGTCCAGGTTGACTTTCACAATATATATATATATACTATTGGGCTTTGCCCCCTACTCACTTCGCTCACCCACCCCCCAAATCCCCCCCCCCCCACCACATGCTAAGGAGATGCAGACAGATCAGCTGCTGGCTTGCAGCTGCTGCTACCGAGCTGCATGTTCAGCATGTCACACTGCACAACGATCATTTAAAAGCCTATCCTTTTGTCTCACTTCCTTGTCTCGCGGGACGTTAAAGTGTCTCCGAGAAATTGTTTATAAGTAGAGCGTGATGTACAAGTAGTCTTGCAGGACTTCAAAGTGTCTCTCTGAGATGATCACGTCTCGACCCAAGATTTTATATATATACCAGTAGCCAAGGGTTGTACCAAGTTAGACACAAAGTACAGACTATACAAATAGAATTAAGTAGGTACACTGGGGTTGTAATGTTACAATCCAATACAATTAATGTAGATGGTGCATACAATAATGCCAGTGCAATGGGAATTGTTTAAATAACATTACTACCAAAGTGACAGGCAGCATCTCTATATATAATCTTCATTTGGATCTTGATCTTTGTTTGTCCGCGAATGAATTAGAAGAAGAAGCACTAGATGGCAGTAGAGAGACAGCTAAAACATAGGCATTGCATTAAGAATCTCCTTAAGAATGGCCAGTCACACCTCAAAACACAGACATTCAAACTAAACAAATTGTTGTGCTTTAAATTAACTAAGGAGATCTTCATTTAGATCTTGATCTTTGTCCACGAATTCCACACATGCATAGACCACCTTCCAGTTTAGTACGTTGTTGTTACTGACTGATGTCAACAATGTGCCGGAATAACGAAAGGGGTGGTGGACAGTGTTACGCTGGTTAGCTCCTGAGGCCTGGCTAGAGAATGAGATTGCCGAAGATAAAAGGTACGTGCCTATGTAACATATGAATGAAAGAAAGACAGTGGGTAAAATGAATGACAACGTAACAGCACGTTCTGGAAATTATTATTGTTACGTTGTAGCCAGCGAGTGCTGCGCGTCTCACAGTTGTACCGTGGCTTGCTCACATGTCAGTGAAGTGATCCCTATTTATGCTTTAAAGAGCCTGGATACCTATGTGTCCCCCTTTTATAACCATTGCACCGTGTATATTGCCTTACTCATTGGATTGCCACAGAGCAACCTGCGAGATTGGAGAAAGAGAAAGAGATCGTGAGAGGAAACGACAGTGTCGTGAAAACGAGATGGACTGTGAACGGACAGAAGCAGAAATGCTCCTACACCACCACATGATTACTATTCAGACAGTGATTACGAGTAGGCCATTCCTATCGAATCAATATCCAAGGGTTTTCGTTTGTAATTTTGTTTCCCTTATAAAAAATCATAATGCTGTATGATGAAAGGCCCAGTTCACGTCTGGCAGCCGCGTTTAAACAGGGAGCCCTTCACAGACAACTTTAACACGCGCAACGTAGTTGGGCGCACATGGCTAGTATAATAATAAAATGATAGATAGTAAAGTGACATAATATTAAAGTAAAAGTAAAGTACTTTGATATTAAATACATAGTTTATGTTGATAGGATAACATGTTTAAAGTGTAACACAATTTAGAAAAGATTATGCAATAGTGACCAAGTAGTGAGATATCGGATGTAGTACACAGCTAATATAGAGTTAAAGAGTCTAATGGCACTGAGGACAAAGGATCTTTTGTATCTGTCCATACTGCAGTTCTGTGATAGCAGCCTACTACTAAACAAACTCATCTGCTTAATTATGGTGGTGTATAGTGGTTGATGTTCATTGTCCGTAATAGATAGCAGCTTCCATAGTGTCCTCCCTTCTGCCACTGTCACCAGAGAGTCCATTTCCATGCAAACCACAGATCCTGTTCACCTAATCAGCATGTCAATACAGTCAGTCTCTCTCTTCTACAAGCAACCCACCCCCCAGCACACCACACCATAGGAGAGAGTACTGGCAACCACTGACTGATAGAATATCAGCAGGAGTTTCGTAGAAATGTTAAATGAGCCCAGCTTCCTCAGAAAATAGAGTCAGCTTTTGCTATTCTTGTACTGTGTCTTTGTGTTCTCTGACCAATCCAGTCTATCATCCAACTGCACTCCAAGGTATTTATAGGTCTTGACCCACTCCACATCAACCCCTTCAATGGAGACAGGTCTCAGTGATGGTGTAGGCCTACAGTAGTCCACAACCATCACCTAAGTTTTGGAAGTGTTCAACAGCAGTTGGTTTCATACAAAGTCATGCTACAAAGTCATTCACCAGACTCTTGTACTCCTCTTCCTGTTCATCCCTAACACACCCCACACTGGCTGTGTCCTTTGAGAACTTCTGCATGCAGCATGTCACAGAGTGGAAGGAATGCAACCATGTAGGGCTTTTAAGGGAGGGATCCCTCAAGTTGCTAAGAAACCAGGCCTATTAAGGGATTTGCAAAATTTGCAGTTTCTGTAGAACCAATTCCTCCTCCAACCCTGGAGTTGGAGTTGGGGTAGGGGCTAACTGGCAGGAGGGTGACTGAGGCTTGCTAGAGAAAGAGTGTCAGATAATGAGAGAGGTGTGTTATGATTCAGGACCAACAACTTGAAAAAGATCTGAATCATTCAAATAGGACTAGGCCATAACACTCAAACACAAGCCTGAGGCCTACACTTACTACTTAAAGAAGAGAGGACCTGTAAATTAACTGGTCCAAAAATAAACAAAACTATTAATTTTGTCAAGTACATGAAAAGGTGCCCCAGAATTATTATGAGCAAAATAATTAGGAAATGATACATTGTTAGGGGTAAGACAAAAGTCAAAATCCATAAGAAAATTATCAATCAACTCTACCAAAGGGCAAAGACAAAATCAAAAGTGAAAACACACAACCATATTCTAAAAAACAAGAAACTTAAAATGAGGGCCTACTTGGAACAGAAGCGAAACTGCTACAGATTTTAGAAGTTTTGAAAAATCCACCAAAGGAGACTAAATACATCACATTTAAAGAGGAAATATCTTTCATGTCACTGAACCAAGTCCTGGAAAAATGGAAATGTGATGATGCATGGCCAAAACGGCAAGAAGTAAATAAGAAATTTAATCTCCATGTGGGCAGCATGGTGGCGCAGTGGTAGCACTGCTGCCTCACAGTAAGGAGACCTGGGTTCACTTCCCAGGTCCTCCCTGCGTGGAGTTTGCATTTTCTCCCTGTGTCTGAGTGGGTTTCCTCCAGGTGCTCTGGCTTCCTCCCACAGTCCAAAGACATGCATGTTAGGTGTATTGGTGATCCTAAATTGTCCCTAGTGTGTGCTTGGTGTGTGTGTGCTCTGCAGTTGGCTGGCGCCCTGGCCGGAGTTTGTGTCCTGCCTTGCACCCTGTGTTGGCTGGAATTGGCTCCAGCAGACCCCCATGACCCTGTGTTAGGATATAGCGGGTTGGATAATGGATGGGTGGATGGAAATTTCCATGTATAAAACTCACAACTAGACAAAACACACATTTAAAATTGACCAATTGCTACAATGTTTGGGTTAACATAGTTAATAAAGAAAAAATTCAAAAAACAAAACTCAAAATACAAGAAAAATATTAAAATATTCAAACCTAATGGAAAAGAAAGATAATCCAATTATATACAAAATTAAATAAATGCATTCATCTGAGAATAAAAACTAGTAACAAAATAAAACTCAAAAACCAGGAGATCCAAATGAAAATAGTTAAACATCAACCAACTTTCATCGCAAGCAAAAAAGGAGAAATCTACTGAGGCAACATCAGTTTAATTAATTTTATTTATTTTTTTCAGATTCATTTTTATCCTTGTTTTCAAACATACTTTTTATTTAGTGACACCATTTTGTCACCATTTCATTTGATTTTCATGAGTACTTCCATTTCAGGTATTTGTTTTAATGAGCAACATTATTCAATGTGTCTGGTCAGCAGGATGCTGCTTGTGATGCATGAGCCATGTGAGCCATAACATCATGGCGACCATGACAACTGGACTGAAGTGCAGATCGGCTTCTTTACTTCTTGTCCCAGCCCATGGTTATGAAAAGTTCTGATTCAGACCTGACCTGACCGTTCTATTTGTAATCCAAGTGAGATTAATATGACCTAAAACTCTGGCCTTATTAAAGGATCTAGCTTTATCAGGCAGTTAATGAAAAAGAAAGTAAAGGGAAAAAAGCTATCATACACTCATCTTTGGTGCTTATTTACATGCAAATGTTCCCACATAAATTAATTAAACAAGACATTAATTAGGCCTAAATTAATTAATCAGGGTTTGCATTCACTTTCATTTTATCATTGATTTGGCACATTTTGAGCATATTTCTGCAGCACTGTGAAGAAACAAAACCAAGTTGCCTGTACAATGATTGATTTTATAGGACAACCTGCCGTGCTAAAATTGCCCTCTCTGTTAGCAGTTGCTGGATTACAACGATTTGCCTTTGCAAGTTTGTACAGGTGAGGGAAAATTGTTTGCTGATTTTCCAAAAAAGCAACAAGATTGACCTCCACACAGTCATCGAAGGAGTAATATGTTTCAGCATCAGGCTACACTGCTGACTGCTGTCTTAAATGATTTTTTCTTTGTTACTGTATTGCCTTTAGCTATATGGCAACTTTCCATCCCATATTGAAAATCTGTTGTTTTTTTTTTAATATGTCCAACTCAATAGTAAACCTCCACCCACCATGGTGTATGAGTTAACCTATTCATCACTACTTGGCTGCAAGTTTGGAATTAAAATTATGTATCTGCATATAGCAAAGAAATCAAATTAAAGAACAAAGTCTGTAATAAATGTAACTGTCGAAAAACTGCAACCTCCTGTATTCTGGCAAAATTAAACTAGTAAAGCCTTAAATAATGTTTCACCTTCTATATCGTAACCTTAGATCTTCAAATGGAATTATTTTAATTTGGCCTTTTCACAGCTTCATTTTAGTTGTATAGAATGGAATATATGGGCATAGAATTATCATGTTCTCCAGAGATCTGCAGTCTTTACAAATCTCTACTATTCTCTGCTGTCTTTTCTGGCTTCCGGCTCTCCTCTGGTGGCAATCTATGCCACCTCTGCTTGATCAAGGCACCATATGATAAGAGAAAGCGGGTGCCCCAGCTGTCCATGAGACTAACTTCATCAAATCCTATCTCATTTAGCCTGAAAACAATGAGGAATGAAATATGAACATTTACAGTATGTTAGGTAGAATGCCCAGTGGGGACTGGGAGGTCTTTTGGCCTTGGAACCCCTGTAGATTTTGTTTTTTTTTTCTTTTCTGTCCTCCTGGCCATCTCACCATATTATTGAACTCATATATATATATACTCACTAGCAAAATACCCGTGCTTTGCAGCGGTGAAGTACTGCATTAAATTTTTTTTATAAAGAAGAAAATTAAACCTTTTTAAACTGAGGGAAAATATGCCAATAATTATTTGTTAAGGATCTCTTTGTATACCACATTGTGAGTTCGGCCTTCTGGTTGTAATATGACCAAGCTGTGTGCTGAGCTTACTCTTGAGCATGCAACGTACAGTTGGGCATGTGAAAAGCAATCTTGCCTCAAATCTCACAGCTTGGATTGCTTCTGTCATAATTGGTTTGAATTTCATGGTTTGTTTCAATTACGTTAGTATTTGCAGGACTTGTGTTGAAGTGACATTCGACATCTGTCAAGCGTTGTAAGCATACAACCGGTTTCATCGATAACTTCACATCCAGCTTTTGAGAGTTTAAACATTCATAAACATCAAAGTGTCCACTACTGAAATCGTCACCTGTGAATTTGTCGAAAGATGTAAAATATTTGGCCATTTCGGTACACTTGAAAGCGACAACCGAACAATTCAGCGGCAGCCATCAACTCACATGCAGAACTATAGGTGAAGGGCTTAAGCATTTCACTCTTATAGTGCTCCTGTGTAGTCTAGTTATCTCCTGTACCGTCATCAGTCCACACCTTGAACCTGTCCAAGTCATTCAATACTTAAGACACAATGTTCCTCCGGATATCAAGAGTCAGCCTGATATTGCCGTGCAATATGTAACAAAGAGAATGGAAAAGGTAGGTGCCATCTCCGGGCATGGAAACCATTCGGTAAGTGACAGTTCTTTGATCGATGGTGATCACCTCGTTAGACATGGTAATGGGGGTACGGTTGGAATAATAAAGGAAATGGGTACCTGAGCAATGTAAAGTAAGTCTAAAATACCTACACAATAACTATAATCGTAATAAACGAACAATAAAACAGCGGAGAAGCCGTGGATTAAATAAAAAGGCTGTAGTTATCAGTAGGGAGACGTGAATCCCGTGGCGAAGCAAGGAAGGGAATGTAGAGACCGGAGCGACGGATGGCCTTATATAGGCAGGCAGCCAACAACGTGGGAAGCGTTGGGATGGGGGACCCAACGCTGCCTCACATGACGATCAAGCTGCACGCTATGGACGTATATATGTACGTAAGTAGGATTCAGTTAGCGTTGGGAACCCGTGTACCAAACTTCTTGAAGAAGGGCCCATAAGTAACAAAGACGGTTGAAAAGTTCAATATGGCGGCCGACAGTGGCATCATACCACCGAAATAAGTACGTACATTGGTTTCGGCTAGCGCAGGGAAGCCGCCTACCAAATTTCGTGAAGATGGGGCCATAAATAAGAAAGTTCAACATGGCGGACGTTGTCGACCGTTATGACCGTTACGCGTAGAATTTCAAAATGAAACCTGCTCAACTTTTGTAAGTAAGCTGTAAGGAATGAGCCTGCCAAATTTCAGCCTTCTGCCTACACGGGAAGTTGGAGAATTAGTGACATTGGAAAGTTCAATATGGCGGCGACAGTGGCATCATACCACTGAAATAAGTACGTACATCGGTTTCGGTTAGCGCAGGGAAGCCACCTACCAAATTTCATGAAGATGGGGCCATAAATAAGAAAGTTCAACATGGCGGACGTTGTTGACCGTTATGACCATTACGTGTAAAATTTCGAAATTAAACCTGCTTAACTTTTGTAAGTAAGCTGTAAGGAACGAGCCTGCCAAATTTTAGCCTTCTACCTACACGGGAAGTTGGAGAATTAGTGACGTTGGAAAGTTCAATATGGCGGCCGACAGTGGCATCATACCACCGAAATAAGTACGTACATTGGTTTCGGTTAGCGCAGGGAAGCTGCCTACCAAATTTCGTGATGTGGGGCCATAAATAAGAAAGTTCAACATGGTGAACGTTGTTTACCGTTGTCGACTGTTATGACCGTTACGTGTAGAATTTCGAAATGAAACTTGCTTAACTTTTGTAAGGAAGCTGTAAGGAATAAGCCTGCCAAATTTCAGCCTTTTACCTACACAGGAGGTTGGAGAATTAGTGATGAGTGAGTGAGTGAGTGAGTGAGTGAGTGAGTGAGTGAGTCAGTCAGTCAGTCAGTCAGTCAGTCAGTGAGTGAGGGCTTTGCCTTTTATTAGTATAGATTTATATAAGAGCATATAAGGATGCTACTCTTCTACTTGATATGTATCTGTTTGTTTATATTCATTTTATTTTCTCTTTCATATGTAACATTATTGCCTTATCTTATATATTTATTTTTCTTTTCTAGTAACTTTCTCTTTAACATCTTGTAAAGCACTTAAAACTACATTGTTTTTCTGAAAATGTGATGTTGATGTTAAATGTTGATGCTATTGTAAAACAGTAAATAAAAAAAGACATAAGAATGTCTTGAGAGGCAAGGTTTTATTGTGGTTAGTTGGCCTCCCTTTGGACACAGCTGTTCCATGTTGATCGGTTCTCTATAATGAAGAAACTGGGTTGGAGCAACTATTAGTATTCTTCAGAAGCAAGAACTACATTTTAGTAATCAGTCAGTCAGTCATTTTCCAACCCGCTATATCCTAACACAGGGTCATGGGGGTCTGCTGGAGCCAATCCCAGACAACACAGGGCGCAAGGCAGGAATAAATCTCTGGGCAGGGCACACACACACACACACCAAGCAAACACTAGAAACAATTTAGGACTGCCAATGCACCTAACCTGCATGTCTTTGGGCTGTGGGAGGAAACCGGAGCACCCAGAGGAAACCCACGCAGACATGGGGAGAACATGCAAACTCCACGCAGGGAGTTTCCTTACTGTGAGGCAGCAGCGCTACCACTGCACCACCGTGCCACCCATTTTGTTATTAAAAATTGTAATAAAAAATTGCACACAATGCAAAAACTTTCAAATTGCAAAAAAAAGACACTGCTTGGAACATCTGTGCTCATTGAGTGACTTTGCTGAAATTTCTGCTGAAACTCAAGAGGAGACACACACAGGGAAAAAATCTGAGAAACATTAGACAAGAGAAAATGTCTCCATTTTATGTTTTCTTAACCTATTGTATTATGGATATCTCTTTTTTTTAGATTTTTCATTTCTATTCATGAATATTAAGGTTTCAAGCATGTTTTAGGTAAAAAATCTTTAGTACTCCACCCACACTAAATGTGCTGACTCGTTAACCTGGTGCCCCACTGCCCAAAAGGCTAGTTCATACTTGCACTTTGTCTGCCCTGAGTCATAGATGTTTTTATAGAGAGCCATGTCTGATTGATTTTTTCACCTACACTCTAACTTGGTCACAGCAGAATCTTTTTATTGAGAGGAAATATGATTAATTACAACTTGATGTTCCTTCTCATGAACTTCATAAAATTACCATAAAGAAAATGATCAATTTCCTTTGATCTTTTCTCTTTTCAGTCAAATTACAGATTCCACCAGATTTGCCAAACTACATCTAAAAAGTATGTATAATTTAATACATACTGTATTTTGAACAGTAAGGGAAAACAGCTTTTAATACCCCTCTGAGCATTCTGAATATGTAGTAATGCCAAATGGGTTGAAAAAATGCCCCAGCCAGAACTACTTTCCAGACTATAAGAAACACAGTAATCATGTTTAAGAGAACACTATCTCTAGTGTTCTTTAGATTTGTTTTAAGAATGTATCTATTTTGATAATACAATAATGCCATGACAATGTCTAAAAATACGGTATGCTGTCTCTGTAAACAATATGACTGCAAAAAACAATGTCAAAAAATATTGCAAAACTTAACACTACCTTTACTTGCAGGCCAAAATTAACATTCATCAAAGCTGGATACTGTTTTTAACAGATTTAATTTTATTATTTCTAATAGTACAGGACCCAGTGACCCTGTAGTTAGGATATAGCGGGTTGGATAATGGATGAATGGATAATAGTACAGGATGTAAGAATGTAAAGACAACACCTTAGCTCATCAATTTTAGTACTCAGAATCGGGGCAGCATCCAGGACTAATACTGTCAAGTGAGTGTTTTAACTTCTTAGAAATAGTAGAAAAGGTCCCACAGAGTTCAAATAATCCCAGCAACCTTCACAAAGATCATTGTTTATTTCAAAATCCATAAGACAGGTTTTGTTTTGGCACCAAGTTTTACTAATCTAGTCATCCTGGAGTTTCCAACACTTAGGGTGACTAGATATGGGACAGCCCTTTAGGGAAGCATGGGGTAATTGGGGAGTGGGAACTGGGGGTATTGAGGTTTTACAATGCTAAATACAAACACATTTATACTGCTCAAACACATGACAACTCTAAAAAAAAATAAAACCTAACAAGTGTAGCCTTCAAAAATCACTCCTATAATAAGGCACTTTATTACTTAGGAACTTTTAACAGGGGCGGCGCAGTGGGTAGCACTACTGCCTCGGAGTTAGGAGACCTGGGTTCGGTTCCTAGGTCCTCCCTGCGTGGAGTTTGCATGTTCTCCCCGTGTCTGCATGGGTTTCCTCCCACAGTCCAAAGACATGTAGGTTAGATGCATTGGCAATTCTAAATTTTCCCTGGTGTGTGTGTGTGCACGCCCTGCGGTGGGCTGGCGCTCTGCCCGGGGTTTGTTTCCTGCCTTGTGCCCTGTGTTGGCTGGGTTTGGCTCCAGCAGACCCCTGTGACGCTGTAGTTAGGATATAGCGGGTTGGATAATGGATGGATGGAACTTTAAACAGAACCTTATGTACTTGCTCTGGGCATATTGCAATGTCACAATGCTTTTGACAATCACTTTGGCACAGCTTGCACATATAACAACTAAATTAGATAGCCACTTCAACTGTATTTTATTTATTTTCCTGAATGATATGCGAATAGCCCTACCCTTGCATAAATTGTGCCTGTCTAAAGAGCCTGTTCAAAGTCAGAGCTTCTGCAAAACTCTTTGCAAATGCAAAATGGAAAATACTGTACTGCCAAACTATTGTGTTGGACAGAAGGTTGTGGCTCACTTCATGGGATTTCAAGCTGTGGTTTCCATCTGATAAATTATTACTTGGGTATATACTAGCTCAGTTACTTGTCCAGCTCCTGTCATCTCCTCCAGCACTAGTGGGTAGTGATGTGTTTGACATCTTTTTAATTCATTTTTTCACCAGTTAATTTTTAACAACTGATCTTCAATTTAAAAGCACATAATTATGAGAATGCATCTTTCCTATTTATTTTATATGCTGAGTTTCAGTATTAGTTTAATTTTAATTAAATAAAATATATATATATATAGTTTGCATTTTTTGAGCATATGAATGGATAACAGACATATGAATTTTAGTTCATTAGAACAATCTAGATGAGAACAGGCCATTCAGCCCAACAAAGCTCACCAGTCCTATCCACCTAATTCTTCTAAAATAACATC
>JANRMT010062798.1:19881343-19904508 GCA_026402145.1 Polypterus bichir lapradei
AGAAACACAAAGTCAAAGTCAGATACAGTCACAATCCTGGAGACCTCAGCCAACTAGCCACCCACCCTCTCCTGAGAATTCAACAGCACAGTCTGTGCTTGGGCGGTCTATTCTAATGAAGGAATTTTCCATCAAATGATTATGAAGAATCCCAGTATCTCAGATATATGCAGTTACAAGTCAATGAAGGAAAATAATCTTTAATTTAAATCCCTTTTGAAGCTGTCACAATTTCACAGTATCCAATGGTGAAAATGTAAATAATGACAACTATTATTTGGATGTCAACACATGAAAATGTATTCCTAGATTTTCAAATTGGGAATCTGCATAAGATATTAAAAAAGTTAAAACCTTAACACAAAATTAAATTACTCAGTAACATACTGTAATTATAGACATCTCCAGCTGACAGCTCTATAGACGTCAACTGAAGAAAAAAAAAAAAAACCTTCAGTTGTATAATTTGAAGTACATCATAAATCTCTAATTTGCATTTTGACAAGTCAATTTTGAATGGTAGATAAATGAAATTCTCATTTTTTGAATTTACTCATATATTGCAATTATCTTAGATTTGTATTCTTTCTGATCAAATTTGCATTCTTGGAATCTAATACACAGAATATTTTAACGGATCAGTATTTCACAATATTACAACAACGACTAGTCAGAGTTAGGCATTACATGTTCAAACCGCTCCTCCTACTAGTGGGACTCCTGTTTTATTCTCTTAGGAAAGGCAGAAATACGGTGTAAGCATCCATTGAAGACAAAGCAGTTAAGGCTTGGAAATTATATCCTGGAACTTGCTTGTCATACATTTCAGAAGTGCATGGCACTCCAAAAATGTTTTTATAGTTGGCATGTTAAGATTTTGCACACCATTTTCTTGAAAACATTTATAACCACCAATAAAAATTCAAACACTCTTAACAAATTGGTTAGAAAAGTAAATCAATGTTAGTTGGCGGGTCTTCAGTTAAACAATATTGAAAGAAATATATATATATATTTTTAAATTTCAAAAAGAATACACTGCAGAACTGAACTCTAAAAAAGACATCTGTCGATATAAACCACGTTTGTAAAACCCAGTCACAGTCTGAACTTTTACCATTTGTCCATGTTGCTGGCCATATTAAAATATAACCATCAACATCCCGATTTTCTAAATTTTTCAGCATGTTAGCAAAGAGGCAGTCATCTCTACAGTGTTTCCTTTTCTGTAAAGGTTTTATTGACAAACTGATTAAATCGTGAAAATTACAGCATCTCAAGGACAACTCAAAATTGATCTCACAGATTCCCTGCCATACTACAGGGTGGTCCAGATCGAATTATGCAGATCCAGATTGTCTGGATGACTTTGATTTATGCGGTGACGATTCCAGTGTGGCGTGAAGACGATTCATGTCGTCAGTTCGCATACTTTGATGGTCCGGGATTTTTCAGGTGATTTTCTATCTAATAAACTTAATAATTTATAGCGTAATGAAAATTGCATAATTAGATCTGGACCACCCTATAGTCTCTGACAACTAGTGTCATTTATCTCTGTTTAAGGCAGTTGTACAGGATTACTTTAAGCTGCCATGATATCTACATAATTGCCATGTACATTATTCATTTCAGTTAATTCTTAACGTTATTTTCCAAATCTGCTAATGAGAAGCACACAATAGCATTATAGTCAAGTCATTAAAATTTAGTAATTCATCAAGAAATATACAATAAAAAATGTCCTATTTTGTTTTAAAACCCTCAGGAGTTTGTTAAATTGTTAAAGACTGTCTTAGTAATGTTCACCTTGTTAATTTTCATATCTTCCCTATTTAAAAACCACTGAGTTTTAATCACTCACCCCAAAAGATGAGCGACTCTGGCAGTGCCGAATCAGAGGTTCTCCACATTTCTTAATGTTGTGAAGGTTTTCTTCTTGCTCCCTGTCATCTTCATTCTTTAGAAGGGGTGCAGTGGGGGAGCGACCCACTAGGTCTGACCCTCGGCCTGCAGATACAGTGGAACGGCTGTCTCGATAGTGGGTGGTATTCTCCTGTAGAAGAATTAGCGGGACAGTTTTTAAAATGCACATTATATGTTCACTATTAAACTGACGTATAGGTGTTACTTTTTTTTTTGTACAGCACAGATTTAAGAATGAAACAAGTGGCAAATATCTATATAGGTCCCCACCCCCAACCCCCACCTAATTTTGCTATATATTGCCTTTGATTCTTGTATGTCTAAGCATTATCCTCTGATGAAGGCTCCTGGTAGGGGCCGAAAGTTAAGGAATAAAAACTACTTTATGATACGTGATTCATTTTCTCCCTTTGTGGATCTCCAGCTGCAAAAGTATATAGACTTTTTAAAAGATGAGAACAAATGCTTACCCCCAGAGAAGACATGCTGCTTCTCATTGCAATGTCCACGTGCCCAATGAGAGGATCATCATTCTGCAAAAAAAACACAAAATGTTATTATAAGATGATTGAACTGGGATTATTTACACATTTGTATAAATAATGAGCCTACAGCACCTGTGACCTGGGGTCTGTGCCTATGGAGTTCAGCCTTCTAACCGAGGTTTGTCTTGAAATGTTGGAGAGCTCATCACTGAATGATAGAAAAAAGAAAAGTTGTTAAGCACTTAAATTCCCAAACTGCCTCATCACCTTAAACATCAAGCATACAATTTAATTCCCTTGTTGACCATGGAACTGCATAGTATTTATACAGATGCCATCATCTTGATTCCTCCTTGTTATTTCAAGCCTGTTGACATTATATACTACAATCCAACATTTTTCTGCTTTTATTACATCAATGCATTGCTTAACAAAACCCCTCTGAAATACTTACTTCTTTGAGTTCAGTTCCATCTCTAACTTCTTGTTTTTCCTCTTGTGATAGCGGTTCAGTAGAAACACAGAAATGAACAGAACTAGCAGCACGACAGCTGTAATGATTGCTGCAGCAATGATGGACAAAGAGATGAAGTCAGCCTTTGTTGCAGCAGATTCTGTGGTCATAAAAGAGACAAAACATAATATTAACCAGTTAGGTCAAAGTCCTGGAAAAACTCCACATTTGTTCATAGTCATTGTGAACCATTTCAACAGGTTATAAATCACCAGCTCCAGAGTCAGTTTGGTAAGTTTGGTGCTGGTTTAACACTAGAATTACAAGAGCCTACGAGAAAACTCGTAAATCCGGCCCACCTTAAATCCGTTCACACCTCTCCGTCAATGTCTTTTGTGCTGTAAATGTGGCAATTAACACAAGCAGCAAGCAGCCTGGTATCCCATCCCCCCACCGTTGCAGAACGTTCACAAACTTCTCCCAGCTCATGCCTTGTTTGATTATCTGGGAGTGAAGTGCTGGAGTTTTAGAATGGAAATAATAGATTGTTATTTGGAACACATGCATTTCATGTGTGTTCCGTTTCTACAGTAATCTGTGTCAACACATTGTTAAAACAAACTTTTTCATATTTTAGTAGTAAATGACAAAATGTTGGCATAAAATATATAATGTGTGAAGCCTGAAGTCCAAAGATCAAATAAAAACTTTCACAAAAGGTTCAAGGATGAGACAACAGCTTCTGTGGCGTAGCGTTAAGATTTGCTGACTTGTAATCAAGAGCCCCCGGTTCAATCCCCACTGCCTCCTATATTTGCCATTTTCAGTAGTGAGCTGCTCTTATTATTAAATATCAGACAGTACACACATACATTTGGTTTGCGTCTGTAACAGACCGTGTACATTTATAGTACTGTACTTATAAAAGTTACCTTTTTTTTCCACTTCACGATATACGATACATACTACCACCATAGGGATCAGACGCAATTAGTTTTTATTTGAAACAGAGTAAATGTAGATGTGAGTGGTGTTTAGAGGTAATGGAACTGAACATTCTCTGATCTGGAGGGATAAAAGCTGACACACAAACGCTGGTGAATCTGCCTTCTTCGTATCTCACCGTCACTTGATTTTTTTTTTTATTCAATTTTATTGAGTGTTCCTGCTCACGCAGAATTAGTATGCACCTTATGGTTTATGATGTCAAAAAAAAAAAAAGGAGACGTAGGTATATATGTTATTTGAAATTATTCATTTTATGACCTTTTATGAGGTCAGTTCAGCGCTATATGCAATCATCAAATTCAAATGTTCATAGTTCACACACACACACAAGGACCGTCTTTCCTACATTTATGATATGTGTACCTGTTACAATGCGCACACTTCTCTCCATTATCTCTCAGATAATCAAACAAGGCATGAGCTGGGAGAAGTTTGTGAACGTTCCGAGATGGTGGGGGGGATGGAATAGCAGGCTAGTTAGGAGAGGCATACTTAAACAGTGGTTTTCCAACATTTGTGAAATTTCACCTAAAACGTATCTTAGACCACTCTGCTGATGCACCTAAAGTTAAGTTTTAATTTTGTTACTGTGTAATAAACCTGGTGGAGATTAAAGCCAGTACTTTAGAGGTGACTGAAACTATCAGGCTTATAGAAATAAAAATGGAGGAGTAACTTGTAAAATGAGCATCTTAGGATCAGCACGCATCAGCTACAGTCCCAGTCTAGTTGCATACAGCACATGTGTGTTGGGCTGGCTAGAAACTTGATTTACCCAGTTTGTGTGTATTTACGTCTGATTGCAGGAGCTTTCCCTGCAATGGAACTACAATGCTCATCTGGTATATGCCATAGTGCCAAGTGCTTCCCCTATACAATTGGCTACAACAGGCTACAATTGATTCTATAATGAAATATTAGGGTTCAAAAACTAAACTGACAGAAGGATGTTTGGTTAAGATTCAGAAAAATATATTTTTAATGGAGTTTGCGCTTCACAGAAGTAACAGATCTTCACTTAAGTCTCTCAAAGAACTGAAACTGCATAAGCAAGTCAGGAAGTCAAACTGAAACAGACCAGAATTAACAAATGCCTACATTTCTTGGAGTTATTCTTGACAACCAAAATATGATCAATGTTCTAGACTCCAATTGTGTATTTTCAAGTTATGGTATGTTAAAGTTTACCTAAGACCTTAAAATCTAGTATTGCTATTGTTAACAGTCTATAATGCATTTTCTCAGGGGAAAAACACCTTTCAAATTTCTTCCTTATTAACAGAATACAGAAAACTTTGATATAAGTATTCAAAAGGAAAAAAAATAGATGGTTACTTTTTGCAGATAAAATTAGACTTAGAAATACAATATGTTGGATGCTTTACCTTCAATACACTGGAAGCCCTAAATTTACATTCTTCTATTGAAAAATGTTCAAAGTGCAAAACAGGAATAGAAGATTATAGAGTTTGATCTAAAAGTGTGAGCTGCCTCCTTCCAGTTCTAAGATCCAGAGCCAGATTCTGTTTGTCTCATGTATGGTGTGTGACTTTATGACTTTAAAAAAAATTATATATTATATATACTGACACAACACAGTATTTTCTATTCATTCCCAAATAATCCAAAATAAGATACGACTACGAGGGTCCCTAACATGCTTCTTTCAGCTATCCTATTTATGTAACTGCTTCCATCTATCTGTACTTCAATTGGTGAAAAAATGTGAAAATTAATATAAGATTTCGTTCTAACCAACTTCCTCCTGGGCACCTTGTTTAAAAACTCATTTTAAAAAATGGCCAGCTATCTTAGAAGCTACATTCAAGTTTAAACACTCATTATTCATAATACTGATATCAAACCTGCTCTCTCTTGCTCTTTTTAAAACCTACATTCTTCTTCATATCTTATGCACCGTTTCTGTGATAAAACTATTGGAACCAAGACAACTTTAGAGGGCTGGTAGATCACTTTACGTGCAATAAAGATCTAAAAAGACAGCAGTTTTCATGGAAGCTGATAAATAAATGTTAAGTGTACAATTGCAACATGGCTACACTAGGTGGCAAGAGCAGCCAGACATTCTAGAGCTCTTGTAATAGGATTTGTGGACAGCAGATGGCAGAAAGTTTCAGTACATTTAAAAAGAAGTCATGCGATAACAAACCAAATGAAACCAAAGACTGACCACTACATCCTACTTTTTATGCTTTCTGATCAATTTCACATGGTCATAATAGCGAAAAATGCCAAGGTAAAATGTAGGAGCAGCCAGTTATAGTATATGAACTACAGTGTCCTCCGTGATGTATGAGACAAAGACATTTTCCATTGATTTACCTCTCTGATCCACATTTTAAAATTGCAAACAATTCAGACATGATTGTAGTGAACACTACAGACTTCTAAATTAAAGGAATTTATGTACATTTCAAAAATACTACTCTTTTTACGGCATCATAATGATTGGGACATAGCAATGGCAGGTCTATTAAAGCAGACATATTTAGTACTTTGTTGCATATTCATTGAATGCAATGACTTTTCAAAGTCTGCAATTCATAGCCATCACCAGGTGCCAAGGATCTTCTCTGATGATGCTTTGTCAAGCTTCTAATGCAGGCATCTTCAGCTCCAACTTGTTTTGTGGGCCTGTCCCCATTAGTGTTCTCTTCAGCATATGGAAGGCATACTCAGTTGGATTTAAATCGGGTGAATGGCTAGGCCATTCCAGAATTTTCCTTTTTTTTTTTTTTTTTTTTTTTAAACTTTAAAACTCCCATGTGTTGTCTTCGTGGTATATGTTTGGGATCATTATATTTTTGTGAGAGGAAGCATCATCCAACAAGCTGAGGCATTTACTTGAACATGAGCAGATCAGAGGTTTAGATCTTACCTCTCAGGCCGCACTCAGTTCATACAGCTTAAAACCTTCACATCCCAACCCACTGCTGTTACTTCTGGTGTGCCCCAAGGCTCTGTACTGGGGCCTCTTTTTATTATTTACCTTCTTCCCCTTGGCAATATTTTTCGCAAATATAACATTAATTTTCACTGTTATGCTGATGACACCCAGCTCTACCTGGCTGGTAAACCCACCTCCTCTTTTCCACCACCCTCACTTATTGACTGCATTTCTGAAATTAAATCCTGGTTCTCTTCAAATTTTCTTAAATTAAACAGTGACAAAACTGAGGTTCTCCTCATTGGTTCAAAATCATCATTATCCAAAACCAATAATCTTTCTTTTATTATTGATAACTCTGTCGTTTCCCCATCATCTCAGGTCAAGAGTCTGGGTGTCATCCTTGACAGTACTCTATCCTTCCAATGTCAGATTAATAATATCACCCGGTCTGCTTACTTCCACTTACGTAATATTAATCGCATTCGCCCCTCCCTCACTCCTCATACCACTGCCATTCTTGTTCATAGTCTTGTCACTTCTCGGCTGGACTGCTGCAATTCACTCCTCTTTGGTCTCCCTAATAAATCTCTTCATAAGCTTCAGTTAGTCCAGAATTCTGCAGCACGTATCATCACTGGAATCCCATCTTTTCACCATATTACTCCGGTCTTGCAGCAGCTTCATTGGCTCCCGATCAAGTTTCGTATTGATTTTAAGATTCTGCTACTAACATTTAAGGCCATCCATAACCTCACACCTCCATATCTGTCTGACCTTCTACATGTTGCCATTCCATCCCGTAGCCTTAGATCCTCTTCCTCCACCCATCTGACCGTTCCTCCCGCCCGTCTAACCACCATGGGGAGCAGAGCTTTCAGCCGTTCTGCTCCCAAGCACTGGAACTCATTACCTGCGGATCTCCGAAATATCAAATCATATTCATCTTTCAAATGCAAACTTAAAACACATTTGTTTAAAATGGCTTTTTCTTCTTCCTCCTGATTATAGTGGTTTTGTTTGGTTTTAATTTTTAGATTTTCTGATGTTTTAAGTTGTTTATAATTGTGTCTTTTATTTATTTATTTATTGTTTGTTCGGTGTCCTTGAGTTCTCTGAAAGGCGCCTTGTATAAATAAAATGTATTATTTATTATTATTATTATTCACCACAGAATTCATTGTCTGTCTGCCATCAGCAGTTTCATCATCAGTGAAGACAAGTACGTCAGTATCTGTGGCAACCATACATGACCAAGCCATAACACTCCCACCACCATGTCGAACAAATGAAGTGGTATGCTTTGGATTTTGGGCAGTTTCTCTAGGTCTCCACACTTTGCTCTAACCATCACTCTTCATCTTTGTCTCATATGCACACCAGTACTTTTTACAGAATTTTGTAAACTCTTTTAAGTACTTTTTCAAAAATTGTAATCTGGCCATCCTATTTTTGTAGCATATCCTAAGGTTTTACTGATGTCTCTAAATGGTTTTATTCTTGTTTTTCAGCCCCATTATGGTGTCTTTGACTTTCACTGGCACAGCCCTGGTTCTCGTGCTGAACAATACTAACTACAGACTCCAAAGGGTAGAAGCCAAACCTAGGTATCTTATGCCTGCACTAATGAAGCATGGGAACACATCTGAGTAATCACAAACCTGTGACACCCATTGCCCCAAACATTAAGGTGCCCTGAGATGGGGATGGATGGGGGGACAGAGGGATGTGCTTAAAAAGTATTGTCATTTCTCATTTCTACATGGTGTGACCAAAAAGTATGCAAATCCCCTTAATTTAAAGTCTGCAATGGGCACTTTGATCACCACTGAATTATATAATTTGTAATTTTAAACCATGGAGCAGAGGGGCAAAAAAAAATGTTTCTTTATTCCAAACATTATGGATGGCATTGTATATAGTTACCAATTAATTTTGTTTGCAATTGTGCACCCATAATTTGTGCTGCACACTTCTTTGAATGATAATGCTGGGCTGTAAATGTAAAGTAAAGTAGAGTTAAGCACAGCAATACAAGTTAAAATAAAATTCCAAGGCAACTGTAACTGCTACATGGTCATTTTGAATCCTTTAACTGGCCTTTGAAATGAACACCTGGCTCAAGGAACCCACAAATCCCAAAAAATGTAAAATAGTCTGGTATCATCCAAATTACTAGATTCCATTACTAAGACAGGATTCATTCAACAGTTAATTCTCTAGTTACATCAGAGTCAGAACATGTGCACTCTATCTGTAATGATATCACTGAAGTTTCAGCTTTCCGGACCTGAAAAAAAACACACCAAAAGAAATCCTCACCTGCCACATTTATCTGCCGAAAAATGGTCCCAGAACCTGCTCTGTTCTCTGCATGACAGTGGTAGCGTCCGGCATCAGTGGGCAACAGTGGTCGTGTGAACTTCAGAGTGTCATTGTCTACTTTTACACCATCTGGGAGGTCACCATTGTCCCTGAAGAAAAAAAAATCATCAGAATTTTTGTACTATTATGTATCTTTATCGCACAAGCAAAGGCTAAAGACTGGGAAAAAATAAGTTCTTAATTTTTCCACTTTTGCCTTGACTAGAAGCAAGCCAGTCCTACACCTATGCCCCCCAACTTCTTTTCTCAAGAATCTCTCGACATTCTCCAATATCATTTTTACCTCACTTTTTCTTCATGAGAATCCCTCATCAGCAAGCCTCGACATGACAGCAATTACCTCACTTTTTTTCCAAAGCCAAAAATTGTTTCCCAGGCAGTTTGTTATAGTAAGGGAGGGGCTCTTGGCTGCAGTATCAGTTGCCAGCACTATAGGCAATTTACTCACCTTTTTCTTTGTACGCCCTGAGATGCGCACACACAATGAAGTCCCCCTTAGGCTTTGCAACTCCCATTTTTTTGTCTCCTCCAGGGTCACTGATAGGATTTTCAAACTCTAAGTCTGTCAAGATATTACCCATCTAGACACATGTATCATTCTGACTGGCAAACAGTGATAAATAGGCTGATGGCGCAATTGCAGTATCCAATTCCTAAAAGCCATCCAAATATTTGTAAGGAGAACATAAACTGTGCAGCTAAGGAAATTGGCTGCCACTTTACGATTATGGTCAAAAGATTTTGTTAACCACATACACAGCTCTTTTTTTCCCTTATTGGTTACCTGAAAGCCCTATATAGATTTTTCATGTAATTTCCTAATTAACGCAAGTAGCAAATGATCAATGACCATATCTAAGTCCATTTCACAACTATAACACACTGTGTTCTTTGAAGACTATTGCAAGCCCTTATGAGTTTAGACAAAGGTAGCAGATAATAAAAAGAACACCACACAACATAAATGGACTACAATGAACACCTGCAGTTGTTATGTCCACTTGGAGTCAAGTCCCACCAATTCAATTCATGGTCACACAGTGTCAGTAGTGAGATTTGCACCCACAATCTCAGGATCCACAGCTTTATCCACTACACCACACTGTCTGCCACAGAGTTACAACTGCAATATTACACATATTTCAGGCTGCAGCCTGCCACAGTCACTAATCTTAAAAAAGTATGGGGGGGGGGGGTATTTTTTCCCTTTATATACTGTATAAATAGTGACCAATGGGAAATATCGACTAAGTATATTTTATCCTAGAAAAGAACTCCCTCTTGAAGAACTTGCGTAAGTTTACAAGGCTTCAATTTAATGATGTGCAAGTCTTAACTATGGTTTTAGTGAGAGCAGTCGAAATGGAGGTATTTGCCAGCAATTCTATATAAAATCCACATGATTGCTTTGACTAGAAAAAGTTTGTGAACAATCTAGAACACTTAGTATTTGGTTTACTTTCCCAGAGCTTGAACACATTGAGTCCACCATGAAGTATTAAATAATAACTAGCTGTGTAAGCCTGTGCTGTAAAAAGCCTGGGGTCCTAGAAACTATTGAAATCGTCAGGAAAAAAAATTGAAATGTAGAGATGTCAGGTAATTGAAAGGAACTACTCTGGGCAGCTCTCTCCTAGGAGGATTCATTTTACTGATATGCTCACATTGCTTGTGCATTAGCGGCAGGAGGAAAAGTAAAAGGGATACCGTTTTACCGATGTTAGCGGCTAATCGACTGTCTTTCTTCTGAGGTTTCGTTTTGCTGACGTGCTGGCCCCGCTTGCGTTATCAGCAGCTAAGCAAGTTTTCTGTTTCTTCGGAGTTGGAGCGATTAGCCTTACTCCACCTCTCACTTCCGGGCCGGACAGACAGATACACACTTCCACGCAAAGACATTTATTATATAAGATATCTACCCCTCTCTCTCTCTCTCTATTATATACACTACATCTCTATTATTATTTGGCTGATGCCTTTATTCAAGGCAAATTAGAAAATATGTTTGTTTTTTTTCTTTCCCACACAACTGGTGCACATGCAGATGAAGTGATTTGCTCATGTTCACACTGTGTCAGAAGTGAGATTTACACTCACAATCTCAGGATCCAAAGCTTTATCCACTACACCACACTGCCTGCCACAGATTGTGCAATACAATAGACAAGACAAATCTAAAACAAAAAATGGCTGGGAAAAAAAAGAACTAAAGGATTTTTGTTTTGTTCTTTATTTCACCTTATACAATTTCTTGTATCAAGAATTTGTTTGTTTTCGCATACCCCTTGGGGTCAGAGCGCAGGGTCAGCCATTGTACAGTGCCCTGGAGCAATTGAAGGTTAAGGGCCTTGCTCAAGGGCCCAGCAGAGCAGGATCTCTTTATGATTTGAGCCGGCAACCTTTGGGATACCAGCGCAGATCCTTAGCCTCAGAGCCACCACTCCGGAATTACAAGAATGACCAATTTTACACTAAAGCGGCATAAAGGTGCAGAAATGGGATCAAAAGAGAGCTTCATAAAAATAAAAAATATATACGATTATACACTTTACTAGACAAAGGGGGGGCAGGTTTACTCTCCCCACACAAACTTGGCACATGTCAAATTAGGTAACCTTTACTACTATAAAAAAGTGTTCATAAAGTGTAATTGTTGGTCATTGTAGGAGTATGTGTCTTTAAGAGCACAATCCCCACATAGAGCAGAGATTACCAATACTTATTGTTTACCGAATTTTTAATTGTAACAAGTTCTGGTTTTCTCAAATTATGTTTTTGCAGTCAGGCAAAGCAACTTGTTAGAATTTTTTTTCTCCCCATTTAACCATGAACACTGTCAACCAGTGGGCGAGGAGAAAATTTCAGACTATAAGCATAGAAGATTTTACTTTTTTTTTTTTTTTTTAATTCCTGAAAATTAAAGTCACATATAGTGAAAAGGCTGATAAGGCACACAAGCTATTAACATGAACTTTACAAAACAAAATAAGTTCATAACTGTCCATTACCTAAACTTTTATTTCTGAAACAAACACCTCTGCAAGCCCTGTAAATCTGTAGTTACTAAAATATAAAAATACACACATTGAAAAAATAAAAAAAATGAATTACACATGACATGTACATAATAAGGCACTAAACAAAAAAGGACAGACACCAGTTTGAATGCCCCTTTTGTGCTGCATGTTTAGAGCACAGGAATACTTGCACCAATGGAAAAATAAAAAACAGACTAGTCAAACCAGCTTGGTGGTATAGGAATTACACTGAAAACAGGTTCCTCGAGTCACTCAAAGACCAGAGGTTTTGGAAACTAAAGCCGGGAACATGTTTCAGTTTGAGATATACCTCTACAAGTTATGGCAAAACCAGACATATCATATGCTACTGAAAACCTTCAAAAATGTATCAAGTTCTTCTGATATAGTAACTGCTGAAGACTCCAAAAACATACAGAAATCTACACCACACAATAAATATGTAGGAGTATACATATATTTAGGTGTAATGTAATAAAAATTTTAAAAAAAAAAAAACCCACATACACAAATTAGATTTGCAACAACTTTTGCAAATGATTAAAATATAGAAAACATAGGTGGCAACACCATTTCAAGAACCAAATCCGTGGTTTTGGAAAATGCAAGGTCAACACTGGGGATTAGAGTGGGGTGAAAAGTTAGATGAATCCCTGAATATCAGATTTTGGCAAAGGTAAATGACGATCACGGATATATCCATTTTCAAGGTTTCTTTCTTTCTTATAGAACAGTATGTGGGATGTTAAAAATATAAATCAACTAGATACAATACTGTATAAATCCGTTTCGAAGATATTAGAAGCATTGAATCTGAAACTTCTGTATAGGGTGGTCTCCCTCTTCTCCAGCATTCTCCACAGGAGAAATGTCAGATATAAGCAGGGATACTCACAAGCCCTTACAATAGGTGCTGTAACCTGAAATTTGAACCATGTTGATTCAATGGGACTTCTTCTAGAAATATATTTTTGCCCAACATGGTTTCTGTCTTCTTGTATTCTCTTATATAACCTCTATCAGAAACAAGCAGAACTGTATAATGTAAAATATTTTATTTAAAGTAGAGGCAACACAACACCTAACAACAACATTACTCCAAGGAATATCAATACTTGGGGCGGAATGGTGGCTCTGAGGCTAAGGATCTGTGCTGGTATTCAGAAAATTGCCAGTTCAAATCCCCGTCATTGCCAAAAGAGATCCTGTTCTGCTGGGCCCTTGAGCAAGACCCTTAACCTGTAATTGCTCCCAGGGCGCTGTACAATGGCTGACCCTGCGCTCTGACCCCAAGGGGTATGCGAAAACTAACAAATTCCTAATACAAGAAATTGTATAAGGCGAAATAAAGAACAAAAAAAAAAATACCTGAATTGTTCCTGCTACTCCAGTTTTCAGTGGAAGTTGCAAATTCACAATATAATGTATTATTAAAGCCTGGTCTTTGCGGCCAGCTCTCCTTGCACAGAAGAGCCCTTGGTATATGAAATGCCCTGCGAAACAAGGCTAGTCTCAAAAAGGAAATGCTGAACTTTAATCAGTACATTACATATTCTACCAAAGGGAACAAGACTCTAGATCACTGCTATACTCCATATAAAGACAGCTGTAAAGCACAGACACGGTCTCTGATGAACAAATCTGACCATGACAACATCTTTCTTATGTCCAGAGATAAACAAAACTTGAAGCAAGCAGTTACGAGTAAGGTTGCCAGTTGGGCAGATCAATCAGAGGCCTCTTTCCAGGACATGTGAAGTGTTGCTGACTGAGGAATGTTCTGGTACAACTATGATATGATGACATCAATGTGTTTATGGAGGTTTGAACTTCCTATACTGGATTTCTCATAAATGAAATAGTACCAAAAAGTCATCATTAAGACTTACTCAAATCCAAAAGCAATGGTGGATAAAACCATTCCTGATGCACTAAACACATGCACTACTGCTTATAAATCTGGGATAAACCTGTGCTTGTGTTTGGGAAAATGGATGATAAAGCAACCTTGTATGATTTAAGAGAAGCCATGAAAGCTGCTAAACAACTATAATTGGGAGAGAGTAAAAGGCCAATTTAAACAGTCCATTCCTAGGCACATGTGGTAAAGTCTGTGGATAATAACAGACTATATATAAAGCAACAACTACCGACACTTCAATGTGAATACTGCTCATGGCAGACAGCAGTAAAATACATCTGTGAAAGGAAAACAACTCAGGCAGGAAACAGCACTCGCTTTGTCAGAACAAAATATAAGGAAAGTTAACTATAGTAAGCATGATATTTAATAACAACAATGAAGAATCTTACCTGGATGATGTGGCGAGTCTATAGTACTAGTGAGAGGGCAAATGTCTACTCCCGAATGTCAGCAAAACAAAGGAGCCAATTGTGGATTTTAAGAGGAAACCGCAGAGGCACTACCACATCCTCAGCATTAACAGAGCCTAAGCTGGTCCAAACACACTGGCACCTTGGGTAATGGTGGCACAACAATATCTTTATTATTTATTTTTCAAATATTTAAAATTCTATTAATGATTTTTGATATTTATAAAGTCATGTATTATTGTTAATTTCCTTTTCTATTTTCCTGAAAAGCACAGTCACTGGAATCGAGCAATTCAACATTTCAGTATATATTGCACTGCATGTAACCGGTGAAATTTGATTTGATCTAACCTTTGGGATCAAATATTAGGATATTCAAACTAACTCAAGCATTTATTTTTAGAAGGATTAAATACTGCAATGTGTTAAGCAATGCTTTATGCATCTTTCAGTAAGTTCAAAATGCTGCTACAACAATCATTAAAATAACTAGAAAGTACGAACAAACAACTCCATCTCTTAAGTTCTTACACTGTCTTCCACTGAATTTTGGGAACAATTTCAAAATCCTCCTTGTTACATGTAAAGCATTAAATGGCCAAGTCCCTGCTTACTTGTCTGAGCTTCTCATTACTACAAACCTGAGAATGCATTATGAACTCAAGATACCTATTAAGGGGTGGCACGGCGGCAGCACTGCTGCCTCGCAGTTAGGAGACCTGCATTCGCTTCCCAGGTCCTCCCTGCGTGGAGTTTGCATGTTCTCCCTATGTCTGCATGGGTTTCCTCCCACCGTCCAAAGACATGCAGGTTAGGTGCATTGCCGATCCCAAATTGTCCCTAGTGTGTGTGTGTGTGTGTGTGTGTGCCCTGTGGAGGGCTGGCACCCTGCCAAGGGATTTGTTCCTGCCTTGCACCCTGTGTTGGCTGGGATTGGCTCCAGCAGACCCCCATGACCCTGTGTTAGGATATAGTGGTTTGGACAATGGATGGATGGATGGATGTGTGGTCATTATGTAATTTGTGAAGTTTTTAATTGAATTTTACCTGTTAACTTGTTACAGGGCTCTTTGCCTGCACACAGTGAAGAGTGCTATACAAAAAATAAACTGAATATGGTGGAATATTATTCAGCTATCTTAAAGTGATTTTAAAAAGGTATCTGGAAATGCATTTGGAATATCTTTACAAAAGAACATTCAGATGTCTGTAAATAAAATTTGAGATGCTAAAATGTATTTCAAAACACACTACACAGTGACTACATTTAAATATGCCGTATGCAGAAATAAGAACCAAACCAACGTCAGGTAATTCAAAACTTTTTCCAGATGATTTACATATTTTAAAATACCTAAATTACAGTAGGGCTTACTGGAAGTATAAAACTTTACAGGAAGTATTTGGAGATCAAGATTTTCTGAAAATGTAAATGAGATATTCAAAAATGTAGTTAAAACTTGTCTATAAGGCACCATATTAGCATAAATGTTACATTTCAAGATATCCTGAAATACAATACAATACAAAAATAAATTGTATTTTAGGATATCTTGAAATGCTATTCAAGATATCTTAACCTTCATTTTCATATATCTTGCCTTCAACCAAATGATCAAAAAAAAAAATTGATTGTTAGATGACAGAGCCACAGACAGATGTACTGTCACAATCTCATAAACGGAGATATAGGGAAGGCTTTGCATTCAGGAACGTTTCCTGTCAACAATATCATGGTTATCAGTATTCCATTTGATTTTACATACATACATATTTTGCCATTAACTTTTCACCTTTTGTTTTCATATGTAATTGTTAAAATTACCACACACAATATTTCTGGTTTTTAATTGTTCACAAAAAAGTCAATGCTATGGTTCAAGCAAAGATAATATTACAATGAAAGTTTAACACTAATTATGTTATCGTGTTAATTTTGTATTAATACTTTTTTTCTACCCATTTAGAGTTATGGCAATTGAGGCTTCTTCAGTTTTCATTGCCACTGTTATCGTGGAAAAAGAACAAAAAAAAAAATATGAAGACAGTTCTTTGAATATGGTGAGAGGCACAGTTCCAAGAGAAAGCGTTCAAACCTAGCACAGCCATTATGTGAATTCTGCATGTTCTTTCCCTATATATGTGTGTGTGTTCCATCTCACATCTTGTGGAGTTGTCTAAATATAATCCTTCCATCCATCCTCTTCCGCTTATCCAGGGTTGTGTTGCGGGGCAGCAGCTTGAGCAAAGAGGCCCAGACTTCCCTCTCCCTGGTCACTTCTTCTAGCTCTTCCGGAAGAATCCCAAGGCGTTCCCAGGCCAGCCGGGAGACATAGTCGCTCCAGCGTGTCCTGGGTCTTCCCCGTGGCCTCCTCCCGATTGGACGTGCCCGGAACACCTCACCAGGGAGGCGTCCAGGAGGCATCCTGATCAGATGCCCGAGCCACCTCATCTGACTCCTCTCGTTGCGGAGGAGTAGCGGTTCTACTGAGCCCCTCCCGGATGACTGAGCTTCTCACCCTGTCTTTAAGGGAAAGCCCAGACACCCTGCGGAGGAAACTCATTTCAGCCGCTTGTATTCGCGAGCTCGTTCTTTTGGTTACTACCCATAGTTCATGACCATAGGTAAAGGTAGGAACGTAGATCGACTGGTAAATTGAGAGCTTTGCCTTACAGCTCAGCTCTTTTTTCCCCACGACAGACCGATGCAGAGCCCACATCACTGCGGATGCCGCACCGATCCGCCTGTCAATCTCACGGTCCATTCTTCCCTCATTCGTGAACAAGACCCCGAGATACTTGAACTCCTCCACTTGGGGCAGGATCTCTCCCCCAACCCTGAGAGGGCACTCCACCCTTTTCCGGCTGAGGACCATGGTCTTGGATTTGGAGGTGCTGATTCTCATCCCAGCCGCTTCACACTCAGCTGCAAACCGATCCAGAGCTGAAGATCATGGCCTGATGAAGCAAACAGGACAACATCATCTGCAAAAAGCAGTGACCCAATCCCGAGTCCACCAAACTGGACCCCTTCAACACCCTGGCTGCGCCTAGAAATTCTGTCCATAAAAGTTATGGGCAGAATCGGTGACAAAGGGCAGCCCTGGCGGAGTCCAGCTTTCACTGGAAACGGGCTCGACTTACTGCCGGCAATGCGGACCAAGCTCTGACACCGGTTGTACATCAGGGGGTCCGGTACCCCATACTCCCAGAGCACCCTCCACAGGATTCCCCGAGGGACACTGTCGAACGCCTTTTCCAAGTCCAAAAAACACATATAGACTGGTTGGGCAAACTCCCATGCACCCTCCAGGATTCTGCTAAGGGTGTAGGGCTGGTCCACTGTTCCGTGACCAGGACGAAAACCACACTTTTCCAGGGATGCTGAGGAGTGTGATCCCTCACAGCAGAATGTAATCCTTGTGATGTGTCAATGCTATATCCAGAATTGGTTCCTGTGCTTAGTAGCCAAAGATTCCAGGGTAGATTTAGGAGACATTAGACTCTGATGGAAAAAAAAAAATGTATTCTACCAAAAGTTAATTTGATGTTATTTATTTATTTTTTTAAATGTTACCAGTATGACAACTGTAGTCACTACACTTATATAACCACCATGACCACCGAATTTCCTCAACAAAATCCTTTCAAAACAAAGGTAATAAACATGACAAGGCCCAAAGATGAAAATATAACTTTGGTGACAAAGAATTAAAACCAACTTCTTTGATAACTTCAAATCTTTACTGACGAAATGAAAAAGGCATAAATGAGAAATGAATATTACAGTTTTAACCGACTAAAACATATTGGGATCAATCATTTATAAAAAGGCATTAGTTAAATATGAATTTCTAAATGTCTATGAATTCTGGATCTATTTAATCTTAATAAACAAGTAAAGAATGATCTATTTATGAATAAAAAAAAAAGATATGTGGACTGTTCTTTCTTTATGTTAAAAAATAAGAAGACTTGGTTTACTTCTTGATAAATTTTAGGTGGGAAAAAAAAAAACAGTGAATGTGGATATTTAAGTGAGTTAGCATTCAGGTTTCTATTTCAGTTTGCTTTTGTGCGCTTACATGAAAAGTAGGATTTTTGACTGGTACTGCAACAAAAACTTA
Organism: Polypterus bichir lapradei; assembly: GCA_026402145.1. NCBI lineage: Eukaryota > Metazoa > Chordata > Cladistia > Polypteriformes > Polypteridae > Polypterus > Polypterus bichir. The sequence goes on from JANRMT010062798.1 coordinate 19,900,006, forward strand.
ATCAAAACAGGTTAAATGACACCTCTAGTATATTGATGTTACCGTTAACAATCTTTGCATGAAAATATTGATGATTTGTGTCTAATGGCAGCATAAACATGAAACAATTACTACATTTATTTGCATAAATATATATATACAGTATATGCATATATTTATAAATATTATTAAACTATTTTCATTTTATAGGGGTTCCAGAAAGTTCAAGGAAGTTTAAAATGTTTAAGTACATGCCTATTGTGCTAGGAGGAAAAGCAAAACATTAAAAGAAAATTAATACATCTCACTAGCTGGAAAAACAAACGAGTAGCGAGACAAACCTCTTCATTTGAATAATCGTTATTGTCCTCTTATATTCTAATAAACCAGCTGCTGATTCCATTTCATTTAGCATAACACTCTAGGGTTCAAGGGTGAGGGTTGAAGAGAGCAAAACTTGCATACAGGGAAAAAGAAATCTGAAGCTTAGTAGCAGAGCAGACCACCTCCAACCAAAGTCTTTCCTCAAATTAGGAACAGGTGCTCTCCAATCATGACCTGAAGCAACCTGCTTTTGCATATGTGGTGTACAAAGAAGCAACAAAACTTAAATGCCTTTGAAATAACCATTGGATAAATACAAGTTAGAGTGTCTGGAGCTAAAATGGTCTCCCTGTACCCAGATAAGTTTGTTCCAAAAGGGGTACAGGTTATGTCAGGCAAATAACTATGATCTGCAGTGAACAATTTCCCAGTCTCTGGCTGCAAAGACATCAGTCCCACTTATACTGTATTGGTTCACAGGATGAACAAAAACCATGAATTTACTTTAAATAATTATCACTTGCATAAAACTAAACGACAAAAATCAAAATGAAACACACACTCAACATTATCATGTGTCCCTCAGTAACATATGCTTTAAAATATTATAAAAATGCAAGTCATTATAAAATTCTCCATACAATTCAAAAATGGAACACAGAGAAACCTACCAGCTCCAAGTGAAATTGTGTGGGTTAGGATTTCCTGTACCAATACATTTCAATGAAGCTCCCTCCATACCCAAGTACCAGTCGTCTGGCTGGACTTCAAGCTTCACATCAGGAGCATCTTCCAACAAAAAAAATAAAAAATAAAAAATAAATAAAAATTTATATACACACTACATTGACATTCACAATCTTTAGAACATGATGCAGACATTTGCAGCTCAGATTACCAGCAAATAAGGAAAAGACACTGGTCATGAAAGATCCAAGGTCAAGAATTAAGCCATAAGTGATAGGATACTTACAGTGAACAACAAGATTGTACTTAATCCTTCGAGGTTCTGGAAAACTCGGGTGTGAGATCAGGCAGTCCAGCTGTTTCCCATTCATAGCTCGGTTGGGCTGTACAGAGTACTTTGTTGTTACTTTTCCTCCAGCTGCAATACTGGTTTCAACTGCACCATTAAGCTTTGTATCCCAAGAGAGAAGAGGATTAGGACGACCCCAAGAAGTACAAGTCGCTACAACAACAATCCCAGATCCTTCAGTTAGAGGAGGCAAAGTGGGATCCAAGCTGGAAACTGGAGATACTAGAGACAAAATGAAAACAGAAGCGGTCAGTCACCAAATGAGTAAACTATGGAAGACCTGGGCAGGGAGTCACACAATGTGTAAAGATACTCACTTAGAACATTGAGCTTCATGATTATGTCAAAGTTGCCAGATGGAAAAGTTACCACCTGACACAGGTACTGTCCCTCATCTTTAACCTCCACCTTTCTGAGCAGAAGAGTGGCATCATTCAAGGACTCTTTGGCTTTTTCTAGACTTGCTTTTCCAACATATGGCTCAAACACTGCAGCAAGATTTAAAAAAAAAAAAAAAAGAGAAAGATTGTTAAATACTTCAAACAAAGTCACTATAATAGCAGTCCTAACTAACAAGATGATAAAAAGACAGAAAATTGACAAAATAGATACAAGAGATTTGTGTTTGGTTGTTTGCATTTCAATCATTGAGATCTTCATTTTGGTTTAATCGGCACCCCATGAACCAGACGATGATGTTAAGTAAAACACAATAATGGCAAACGTGGACCAGTCGTAACAAAAATAAACTATGAGGGAGTCACCACTAAGGTGACACAGGACAGAAAAACCTCAGACACATAGTATAATGCAAGTCTCATCAGGGGGAAAAAAAAAAAAAAATGCAAGGATTTTCATAAGTCATTTCCACTTGCCTTCTTGGCCAAATTGATGATGAAACAAGATGATCTGCTCCTTTGTAGTAACCTTACTATTCTCAGTTTCCACTCTAAACCAGGAGACCTGCTGGATATTTTGACCTGGATGAGGTTCAAACTTGCATGGCAGATAAGCTGTCTCTTCTTGAACAGCAGAAAAGGTGGAGAATTGTGATGAGGGCTCCACAAAGTTTGCTAGAGCTGGGACTGAAAGAAAAGAAAAACTGGTCATCAATAGAAAAGGCCAGCAAAAAGTTTCCATGCCAGAGATAGATAGAGAGATAGATACTTTATTAATCCCAAGGGGAAATTCACATAATCCAGCAGCAGTATATTGATACAAAAACAAAACAAAAAAACAATATTAAATTAAATAGTAATAAAAATGCATGTAAAAGCAGACAACAGCTTTATAACTTTGAGTAATAAAGCAGACAATAACTTTGGGTAATGTTAGCATTTACTCCCCCGGGTGGAATTGAAGAGTCGCATAGTTTGGGGGAGGAACAATCTTCTCAGTCTGTCAGTGGAGCACGACAGTGACAAAAGTCTTTCGCTGAAGCAACTTCTCTGTCTGGAGATAACACAGTTCAGTGGATGCAGTGGATTCTTAATGATTGACAGGAGTTTGCTTAATGCCCGTCGCTCTGCCACAGATGTTAAACTGTCCAACTTTACTCCTATAATAGAGCCTGCCTTCTTAACAAGTTTGTCCAGGCGTGAGGCGTCTTTCATCTTTATGCTGCCTCCCCAGCAAACTACCGCGTAGAAGAGGGCACTCGCCACAACCGTCTGGTAGAACATCTACAGCATCTTATTGCAGATGTTGAAGGACACATTTACACTTTATCTGAGGCAATATAAAGTAAATGAAATGTTGTCCCTACTGCTATGGTCTAGTGTTTATAGAACTGAAATGAAAACACAAGAATTAAACTTACTAACCTGTAAAGCCCTACTTAAGTGGCTTTGGGCAATGTTCACTCTGAATAATTAACTACTGAGCTGCAGCCTTATAAGACCTGCTCTCTTTTTATGTATCACTCTAACCTCTGGGCTAAATGTTAGCAGTGCTGCTTTATTTCTGTGGGGACCCAGTCACTGTATGTAGAGTTTTATCATTTTGTTCATGTCACTTACACAATTCCTACATCCCAAATGTGTGTAGATAAACAGCCTTGCTATTTTCACCTGGAATCAGTGTAGGTGGCATTGGTACCTCAGCCAGAGCTGATTCCTGTCTCACAACAAGACTTTGTCTCCAAACAGCCACAGAATACAAAAAAATGGCTTTGAAAGTGAGCAGATGGTCCTCTGCATAATAAATGGCTTAATGTTAGTATCTTATCTGAACCCCTTACACTCACCCACTAGTGGGAAGAAGTACCCTTATTTCACAATACAAAGAAAAATTAAATCCAGGTAAAAAAAATAAATCAGAACACATGCACACTCCTTCCTTCCTATCTTTACTGTCTCCAAGCAATTAAACTTCTGAAAAAAAATCAGTAATACCTACGGACATCACAGTAAAGGAATTCTGCATGTTAAATGGCCAAGTATAAAGCTTCCATAAGGCAGCTGATCTAAAATCGTCAGATATTAATAGTGTAATGGTGCACTACTCAATCTTATAACAGAGAGTTTTTGAAAGTGGTTTAGAGTTTTAGCCATGTAATTATGGAGGACCAGTCTTGTACTTTCATGATTGTTCATTCTTAATCTTGGTAGGCTTTGGTGTATTATCACTTGGGAAACCACAGAGTAGAATACTGTAATAACCAGGGGCCTCATGTATAACGCCGTGCGTAGAACTCACACTATAACATGGCGTAAGCACAAAAGCGGGAATGTGTGTACCCACAGAAAAATCCAGATGCAGGAATCTGTGCGTACGCAAACTTCCACGTTCTTCCACTACATAAATCCCAATCAGTGTGAAAAGTAACGCACGTGCACGCGCCTGCTGTCCCGCCCCAACTCCTCCCAGAATTACACCTCTTTGAAAATGTAAATCAATATAAATAGCCCTTAAGCTCAGCGTTCTGTGAAAAGAGAATGTTCTATTTTTCCTCGCGATTTTGCCAATTTCAGCGAATACCAAGTGGAGGCAAGGAAAAACGTACTATTTGTTGGTTTAAACCGTGGTATAAACAACAAAAGGAAGCCGATCGAGTGATATAGCGTGTCGGAGAAACTCAAAAGCTCAAGTTCACAAAGTCGCGCAGTGCCCGAAATAAAAAAAGAAGTCGCATATCAAAGTCGCTGTGAAAAGGCGAGTCGTAG
>JANRMT010062798.1:19904608-19971297 GCA_026402145.1 Polypterus bichir lapradei
AAAAAAAAAAAAAAAAAAAAAAAAAAAAAAAAAAAAAAGCACAGTGGGGAAAAAGCACAAAATGTCAACTTTAATTTCGAAATTTCCACTTTAATCACGTAGTTTGTCATTAAAGTAGAACATCATAAACTTAATCTTAAAATCATTTAATTTACTAGTTTCTCAAATCCCATCGTAACTAAAGTAGTATGTTAAATGCTTTGTTTTGTATTTGATATTCTATGTGCTCTGTGTGTGTGAATCACTACGTGCTTCTTAAACCGGCTTTCTCTACCTCTGACAGGACACAGAATCTATTACATTCATGATATTACAGCTCTCTGAATAACTAAAATACGTGATATCATTTTCATGATGATAGGCGTTACAAACGATGTTATTAAACATGGGAACACGGTGGCGCAGTGATTGTGCATGACCTTCAATAAAATAACTTATTGCAGCAGTACTGTCTCTTTCAAACGTACTAACCTCCAATTCCTGTCCTTCCTTTTCTTTCTCTAAATACCCAATCGCCACACAATCAGCTCTGTAATAGACATTAAGCCATCTGTAAGCTTATAACGCCGATTCTTCAAAACCTTTAAGGAACATTGAAATATCTTCATAATACATGTTTAATTATTCTATCCTTCACACCAGTCCTAGTGAAGCATACAGTGTAAGGCAGGAACAATCCGTGAACAGAACGCCTGATCCTTGCTAGCGTAGCGACACAGTGCCTTTAATTATTAACAACTATACCCGCGCCTCGCAGCGGAGAAGTAGTGTGTAAAGAAGTTATGAAAAAGAAAAGGAAACATTTTAAAAATAACGTAACATGATTGTCAATGTAATTGTTCTGTGACTGTTATGAGTGTTGCAGTCATCAAGAATTTGATTATCACTATTTCTTTCAATCACATTCATATCTGGAGGATGTGTTGTGTTTAAGTTACATTCTGTGTTTGTCAACCATTGTAAAGATAACAGGTTTCATTCATCGAAGTGTTCACTACCCAAATCGGTACTCGTGAATCTAAGATGTTTAACAGGCATTCCCGGTATTAAGTTGTGGATTTGCCTGCGAATATTTAGCGGCAGCTTATATATAAACTTAATTTAAACTTAAGCTTTACACCTTGCTTTCCTATTGATATGTCTACAAAGCCTTGTTCAGGTTCAGAGGGTTGTTCCTTTCTTACTGCATCAATAAACAGCTAGTCTTCCTCTTTATCTGAGACATCACACACTGCATGCACGAGTTTACCTTCCCAGTCCTGCAAACTTTAGCGGTGGTTTAATTTACCACATTTTTTACACTGTCTTCCTTTAGCTGGACATTGACTTTTTCCACCGTGTGCTTTGTTTCCGCAGTAGCTGCACTTATGAATATGCTTGTATGCATCACTCACTTCACATTCTTTTGCTGCCTTCTCAATTGTGTAATGCATTTTTTGTTCAGCGCTCTTTGGAGCTCTTGCTTGTTGTCTGCGTACTGCGTTCACAGTCAGTTCACGTGAGCCGCTAGGAGTACATGCATCGAAGGTTCTCAGCTGTGCTTGTGCTATCTCATGCGATCTTGCGATGTCTACGGCTTTATTTAATGTTAGCCAAGACCCGGCACTTAAAAGTTTCTCACGCACTTTCACCGAGTTTGTGCCAAACACTAGTCTATCCCTGACCATCTCATCTTCGTTTGCATGAGCACAGTCCTTCACCAGCAATTTTAACTCCATTACAAAGTGATCAAAAGTCTCGTTTATACCCTGCGTCTTCTCATTAAACTTGTATCTCGCGAATATTGTATTTGTCTTAGGCATGACAAATGCCTCAAAACGGTCATAATAAGTTTTCAGTACCTTGGCTTCCTTCTGGGTGAGAGTCCATGTGTTAAAAATGTCTCTTCCTTTTTCCCCCAGTCCACAGGAGCAAGTAGCTGCATTTCTCATTCTCGTCTTTGCCGTTTAGCGGGCCAGAAAACATCAGCTCCACGTTCTGTCGGAACTTTTTCCATTCTCCCGGCAGGTTAAGAGAATCCCAGTCAATTCATGGCGAGGGAACTCCAACAAAATCCATGACTGTCCTCTATTCTGAAACCATGTCTTGTTTTCACAAATTGTGAAAAATGAAATGATGGCGAGACTTTCTTTTAAAGTATGCAGGGGAACTTTATTACAGCCGTTACATTCACAGCATCCGTGCTCTAAATTAACTTTCATAATAGTAACCTTGAGATCCCTTTTTCTGGTGCCTTCCTGATGACATAGGTGCCTAAACCATGCCTGATAATACATTTCAATGACATATAAATATTACAGTGATCACCTCGATAGACATCTCACCACCCAAATCGCTACTCGTGAATCTAAGATGTTTAACAGGCATTCCCGGTATTAACTTTTTGATTTGCCTGCGAATATTTAGCGGCAGCGTGTCTATTGGATTGCTGCTGACGGAAGGCCTTATATGGGCAGGCACTCAATTACGTGGGAGGCATGGGTATGGGGGACGCAATATAGGCAGGCAGCCAACTACGTGGGAGACGTGGTGATGGGGGACGCAACTGCGCCTCACACGCCGACCGAGCTGCAGGCTATGGCCGTATATATGTATGTAAGTAGGATTCAGTTATGAACGTTACATGTAGAATTACGAAATGAAACCTGCTTAACTTTTGTAAGTAAGCTGTAAGGAATGAGCCTGCCAAATTTCAGCCTTCTACCTACACGGGAAGTTGGAGAATTAGTGAGTAAGTGAGTAAGTGAGTGAGTCAGTCATTCAGTGAGGGCTTTGCCTTTTATTAGTATAGATATAGATTATTTGAATAAAGTTAAAGTTTCATCTGTATAATACAACATATTTTGCTGCATTTCATCTTAAAAATGATATCGTCATCATATGTAAATATGCGCTTTATAAAGTGGCTCAGGTTGTGCAATATTATAACTGTATTGCAAGTTTACAGTGAGGTAATTGTACTTATAAGTACAAACAGTTCTACAAGGAGCACTTGATGGACTGATGGAGTACGTTTAGAGCTCTTGGGATGAAACTGTTTCTGAACCGCGAGGTCTGTATAGTAAAGGTTTTGAAGCGTTTGCCTTGTGAGAAGCAGTTCAAATAGGAAGCATGACTGAGGCAGCATGTGCTTGATGCTGTATACCGATACTTCTCTTTCCGATCAGCTGCTCCGAGTGGTGCAGTGAGAGTAATATGGAAAAAGATGATCCTCTGTGGCAACCCCTAACGGGAGCAGCTGAAAGAAGAACAAGGTGCAGTGACAGTAACAATGCTAAAGCAGCTATGGTATTTAGAATAGTTTGACCATTCTGTGGACAATTATATTGTTACAGGTTAATTACAATCAGATGCATTAAACTAATAAACAATATGCGGTTAATTTCAGTGTATTTATAAAGCCGCGTCACGGATGTGGAGCTGAAAAGAAAGATAAACCACACGGAACAGTAGCATTGCTTTGACGCTGGGTGCCGCCAGACTGCAAAACCGAGTGGAGAACTTGCATACAATAGGGTATGAGGTACCGTGGAAATGTGTGAGGCTTTACGCCAAGTTTAGGTTTTATACATCACGATTTGAATGTGGAAACGTTCGTAAGTGACATTTCTGTGCGTATGCACCGTTTATACATGAGGCCCCAGGCATTGGGGGTGTGAAAAAGCAATGGACGGCAAAACAATTATTACTTTTACCATTCATCGTTTAGCTAAAATATTTATGCAACTTACGAAATTAAACCTTAATGTAAATAAATAACTTAAGTAAAAATTCTAACATAATAATAAAAAAAAATTAAAGTACCACAATTGGTTTAATTCTAGTTACCCAACAAACATAGCAACTATGTCCAAGACAACTGACAGGCTGCATAAATCCAGAAGACAAATGGGAAGAAAGTCATGCCAAGATACATTATAAAGAGGCAAGTCTTCAAGTGGTATCTGAACATCTATAGATTTATTTATTTACTAAAGTACATCACTACATCATAAGCAGTGGATTCATATTTCAGTCTTTCATTAAATCTTAGCTTAAGACACTCAGGTGAAGGTACTGTGACCCGATCTTTCCCAGCCAAGCTCACACAGCATGGATCATCAAAGGCTCAGAACATACATGCAGTTGCTAGGCTGTGCTGCTATGGCTGGGGCACATAAATGAGGAGCTAAGATGTGTCAAAAGCAGTTTATGCACCTTTCTTGGTGGAGGTACATGAATGCAATGATATAGCATGGCCAATCTAAATTAAGTCATGCCCATTATCTTGTCAAGAATAGTAAAAAGGCCCAACCCACCACAGAATATAGTGGTAAATGATCACTGGAAGATGGATAAACCACCCCACTCTGAAAACAAAAAAAAAAGATTCTTACTGTTACCACTATATGTGACAAAAGGAAAATAGTACAAGAGTTAAAAAATTAAATAAATAAATAAATAAATAAATAAATTACAGCAACTTCTGCCCTTTAATCAAAATTAAAGGGAAAAATGTCCGCAACTTATTCTGCAAATAATCTGAAATGCTCCCTTGCCACCGCTGTGCAGCCGAACAATCCATTTCCTACCATATGTGCAGTTGACTGTCAAAATTCATTTGTGCAGCATCTGTTTTCCAAACACAGGATGTAAGTTCTTGTTGTGAAGAAGGAATCAGTAAGGAATTGTAAATTACACAGTAAATTAAATTCACACAGGGACAACAAGTTTGACAAAAGCACTATTATTCACTGGGATTCATGAATTGCAAGCTCACTCAATGCCCAACTGGAGCTCATTGACTCACCTTACAGTTTGTACAGCAGCTGTTACTCTAGTGTTGATTCAAAATTATGACAAACTCTTCCAATTGGATTGACAGATTACAACCACAAAAAGTATAGCTCTAGTCTCAGTTTTCAAAGGAAGCGAGAACATTTTTGATGCTATAGTATAATCAAAACCATGTGCACATTGACTTCCATAAGGCATAACTGTGAATCACAAAAACTATGGGGAAATGAGGTGTTCAGATTGGCTCACTTATTATGAGGCTATACCCGCAAGTGTAAAAGCTTTTTGTCCACAGTTACAACCAGAAATGAAATGTGCATTATTCACTTCGAACCAGAGGTGAAAAAGAAAGTTACCATGAGAATGGCATCTTCAAACTTCTCAGGATTAAGAGCTTGAAGTTACATGTTTTGCCGGAAACTCATGGCATCCAGAAGAGGCAACTTAGATAGACAGTTTGCTATAAACAAAGTCTGTTCATTCAGGAAGAGTATCATAAAGATGTTCCTGAAATCCTCCTTAGGCCTGAAAATATATGACCATACACAGGAATCAATCACAAACTCAACTGTTCTTTCCTGTCCATCCTCCACAACATTCAGTATCTTACACCAGTAGATTTCCACCTCTTTAAAGCCCTCAAAGATGCTATGAATTAAAAATGTCGGGAGTGCTGGCGATTCATTGTAGTTTCTCAAAGATTGGGTAGAAAACAGAGGATTGTAATACATATGTTATATGTAGATACATTCAGAAGATGTTGAAAGAATTAGAGAATACATATATTTAAAAAAAAAATAAAAAAAAAACCATGTGGGGCTGCAAAAAAATTCTGGGAAGCACTCACAGGTCCAGATGTAGTCCTCTGCACCAGTGTATGCACTACTCTTCACAGTCCCATTCCGATCGGAGCTCCACACATTAAACAATAAAACTGTATCCTGACTCTGTTCATCCTTTCTCTACATATACCATAGTGACATCACTGTTATCACAAGTTGCTGTAATGTGCTACCTTTTGTTTCCACCACTCCATTAATCTGTTTTGTTTCCCCCGCCCCCCCCCCCCCTGCTATTAAATCTGCTCCATGTACCCTTTGGTTGGTAGATCCAGCCTGTTTTAGATAAAGTGTGTTGGATAATTCTGAACATGAGCAAGGTACTTCAGATGGATTATTTAGGTCAACCATACTGAAAGTAAGTTGAAGAAAAAAAAAATAATTAGAACAGAACCAAACATAACTTAAATATTCTTATTTTGCAGTACTAATTTTACAGCACACATGAACTGCCTGTGGCCTCCTGACTACTGTACCATCATTCTGCAATATACAGTATTCTCCATCTAATAAAATTAGTTTTCTGATCTGCCTACTCCTATAAATGGTAGAAGAGTACTGAAGTCTGTAAAGGCAAAATCAAACATATAACATGAAGGAATCATGGATTACATGCCATTCGATCACTGGACACATTCACTCACTCTGATCAGCCCAATTTAGGAACCCTAATCTGCCAACACTGGGTTGTTATAAGAAAATATAGCGTACATTTAAGAATTCTCAAATCACTATTTACAGAACAGGTAAAGTCTACACAGACAGTGACCACAACATAAAATGAGGCCACTAGAGCAACAGAAACAAACCTTTCTCATACTACTAGTCTGTTGCAAGGCACAGTCACTTTGATATAGTAGGTGTCAGGAAACCCAACACATCAGATTCAGCAAACAGGCTAAAGCACAGTTTCTTCAGGCTGTATGGCAACAGTGTTAACCAGTGTGCCTTAGAGTTGCCCATTTTTTCAATCTAATTGCTTAAATTTACAGAAGCTATAATTTTTTTATTTTAATTTGACTTCCTAATTTTTGCCGTTTCCTCTTATTTTTCATTCCAATGGCTTTTTTCACATTGAAAGTTTATACTTCGGACTATGCTAAATGATTTACTTATGTATTATATTCTTAATTATCCTACAAAGCAGCTTGTGATGGTGTTTGCTATTAAATGTGCTAATAGACTGACTGATAGTTATAGGTATGACAGCCTATATAATACAGTATTTTAGTTCATTTAGTTTATTCCTGGGCAGGATGGTGGCACAGTGGTTAATACTGCTTCCTTATGAATTCAGTGTCCTGGGTTCAGATTTCTCATAATTAATGTTCATATTTAGTTTTGCACCCGATTTTCCAACCTCAATTCAAGGACAGGCTGGTCAGGTTAGCTGACAGTGCTAAACTGGCTGTGACGGATGGCTGGGGCCCATGCCTGGCCGGGACGCCCCTGCAGCATATGTACAAAGGGGGGCAAGCATTGAAAACACAACATCTTTCCCCTGGACGCTACAAAGCAGCCTCCCTGGGTTGCAGTGGTGCCTCGCACTCCCCCAGGACTTCATGCTGGTTGGAGTTTTGTGCAGCCCTGTTGGGTTCCGCAGGCACCACCAGGGGGTGCTGTAGCAGGAGCTGCTGGACCCTTCTGGGCACTAATTTCGCCACACCCGGAAGTGCAGCCGGATGTCAGCAATCAAGTACCTGGAGCACTTCCGGGTGCCCAATAAAAGGAGCCAGCAACCACCACTCAACAGCCAGAGTCGGGTGGAGGAGGACGAGGTTGTCTGGGAGGAGTGGTAGTGCAGGAGAAGAAAGTGTGTGGTGTGTTGGTGCTTTTGGGACTGTGTTGTGGCTGAGGGACACTTTCTCCAGCTAAAGAAAATAAAAAGTTTATTTTATATGTGTGCCTCCATGTCCATCTGTGTCAGGTCAGGCGCCCATATAGCGCCTTTTGTTACATGGCCCTCTCTGGGTATGTGCAAGACTGTGCCTTGCAATGGACTTGGGTCCTGTCCCGAGTCATTCTTGTCTAGAGGGGATGGAGGCCAAGATGGATTAGGCAGATCTGAGAATGTCATGTTGTTATGTAATTTATTATCTAGCTCTATAAATTGAACTAGTGACTCAATAGCCTACCATTTGCTACGCCACACATGCACAGGCAATCTGATATAAGCTCAAAATTAGAAAAAAGTCCTGAGGGCCAAAATGACCAGTTTTTGGGATAAACACAGTGACAAGGACCCTGGTGAGAAGCACAGGGAACCCTGAAACAGGCAGAGGGAAGTGTGTGCGACCGGAAGGCTGACACAAACAGGTGATTAAGCACTCTATGGCAGAGGTGGGTGTGCTATGCGGTCACACTCGTTTTCCCAGGCTTCTCTCACGCAATCTTCTCCAGACAGAACCTGAAGCTCGAGCCTGATCAGGTAATGTTTGCTGCCTCACAGCTGTACAATATATTGGGGGAGTTCAGATATGAATTAATCATAGAGAGAAAGAGAGAGAGAGAGAGAGAGAGAGAGAGAGAGAGAGAGAGAGAGAGCAAGCAAAAGACAGACATGGATGAGTCGCAGAAAAAACACCTGGAGTAAATCATGCTGGGGGTGGGTGGAAGCATTCTTTGAAGTAAAATAAATAAATAAATATATAATAAGATAGGCAGATTATAGTAACTTCTGTACAGCTAGGTTGATAATTGTAAAAGATCTTTAATAGCATTTTCACCATTTCCTAACATCCTTAGCTATTAACCCTGCTGTACTTAGGTGACAATGTAAAGCGTTATCATGGAAAACGAAGGAGGAAAAACACCAAAGACAATGAGTAGCAAAGGGATTCACCTTCCACCAAAGAAAGTGACAAAAAAAAAAGTCCACAGCCTCCAAGCAATCTCTGAAAACTGACTCTACCCTCTACCAAAATCTAAAAAGAATACAATACCCTGCACGTCAGCTTTCATGCAACTACAGTATTCAAGGAGGGTCACACCTGTGACACCTGCCATTCAATAGTTGTCTCAGAACTCACTTACTGTCACTGACAACTCTTTGTTTTCAGTTACTTTGGCACCCGCTCATTCCCAGCAGAGCTCAAAAACCAAAACCAACTTATTCTTATTTGAGGCGATTCCAGATTGCTCTTGCTGCTTGACTGCATGGCATCACTACATGTGCTGGCCTGAACTCTGCCTCACACAAAACACACACTACTAGTTTATCTTAGAGCACTGATGAGATAATGAAACAATTATTGAGCAAATACTATGCTGTGTCATTAACACCGATATTGTTTCGTTTTATGAGGTGAATTACAAAGCACTAAATGCTTCCAGCCCCCAAACTCTCAAGCACCTCCAGCTGATATCTAATTTACTCTCTACACGCTATAGCAAGGCCTGAGGCTTCTCTAATTATTGAAGCAACTCTAGACTACTGGACCAAAATGAAAAATAGATGTCTCCTTCACATAAGCACACATTATATTTACTAAACAGAAACACATATGCATGGGTTCATCACAAATCTGTTCAAAAGCAGCTTCACAAAGTTATTGTCCTGTATATTCCACAGTAAGTCGAGGAAGACTGCAGATTGACTCAAACTATAAAATTAGTTTTAGGCAGCAACATACTAGATGCAGATAGTAAATAAGATGCTGCAAAAGATGCACACATCTTCAGCTAATTAATTATGTGGTGTCTATGATAGAAATACACCATCAAAAATGTTTTGCAGAGTAAATCAAAGTATTACACTGAAATAAAAATCATCACGGATAACATAGTCTAGATTGACAAGTTACTAAGAAAGTTAAATTAAAAGATCAAATTTAGGTAGCATTTATTTCATTCATTACTTGAGTTACTAAATAATTAGTTACAAAAAAGGTAGTTTTATACATACACACACACAACGACAAATTCAACAGCTGTCCAACCTGAATAAGAGGGGATGAAATCGAAATAATCAATGTAGACCCCATGTGTTTTTTTTTTTTTTTTTGATTAATGATTTATATATTTGGTCTGGTATAATAATACATACCCAAACCCATTTCCTCACCGTGGCCTCAACCCTCACCCAGGAGAGAGATGCCCAATTTCACCCATTTCTCTCGGGTGTGTTCAACAAACCGACTACTCTTATAAAAGTTTAATGCTGAGAAATGAGGCAGTGGTCACTACGGAATTGCCCTTGTTTAGCGACTCCGGCCTAATGTTTATCAGGGCTTTGGTTTTCACCAATTCAATACCCATCATGTGAAGTTGTAAAATGCATATGTCTACAGGCAATCAATTACACTATTACAACTGTTAACCTAGTTCAAGTGGCCCAAGTGGATGCAAGAATGTCACTACCTCACTGCTATTGCTGGAATATAAAGTCAGACAACAGATTAGGCTCATAAAGACCAACATTCTTTTTTTAAGACCCTTATCTAAAAAAAAAAAATCTAATTCATGTTATGTGATGTCATCTACTGTTAAATTCTTCTCCTTCAAAAAATTTTCATTTTGATATTGTATTGAGGATGGGCAGCATGGTGGCGCAGTGGGTAGTGTTGCTGCCTTTGCAGTTAGGAGACCCGGGTTCGCTTCCTGGGTCCTCCCTCTGTGGAGTTTGCATGTTCTCCCCGTGTCTGCGTGGGTTTCCTCCAGGTACTCCGGTTTCCTCCCACAGTCCAAAGACATGCAGGTTCGGTGCATTGGCGATTCTAAAAAAAAAAAATTGTCCCTAGTGTGTGCCCTGCAGTGGGCTGGCGCCATGCCCGGGGTTTGTTTCCTGTGTTGGCTGGGATTGGCTCCAGCAGACCCCCCTGTAACTCTGTAGTTAGGATATAGCGGGTTGGATAATGGATGGATGTATTGAGGATTTGTTCTGTGTATTGTATTGACCCCCTTCTTTTTGACACCCAGTACACACCCAACCTACCTGGAAAAGGGTCTCTCTTTGAACTGCCTTTCCCAAGGTTTCTTCCATTTTTTCCAAACAAGGGTTTTTTTTGGGAGTTTTTTTCTTGCCATCTTAGAGAATCAAGGCTGGGGGCTATCAAGAGGCAGGGCCTGTTAAAGACCATTGCAGCACTTCTTGTGTGATTTTGGGCTATACAAAAATAAATTGTATTGTATTGTATTATATTTAATATTTGTATTATCAGTTTTGATGTTTTTACCCTTTTTCAACATAGTTTGCCCATTTTTAAATTTTTCTTCTTAGCTCCAACAACCAGACAGATGATACACACACACAATTATCCTTTTATTAAGTTAGATTATATAATAAAAGAAATAACAGGTGAACCAGATTGTGGATTTTAGGGTAGATTAAGCTTCAGGAGTCCAAGAAAGAAGGAAAAGACCCCTGCTGTTTCTCTGAATTCAGCCTGTTCAAGATACAGATAGCCAGGTTATTGTATGTTCAGGATCCACTTCACCATTTATTTAACTTCTAACAGCTCTACCAGATCAGTTCCCCTCCTTTACTTAAATCCAAAATTCCTTGATAATTCTCCTTGAGAGCATTCTAATTACAACAGAAAGAGGGTGCCAGTATAGAAACTATTTCTGAGAAGACGCTCTAATGAGTGGAGTGTCAGTATGGTAGCTCTTATGGAGTTAAAAATAACCATGTTCCTCGAGTTATACTCCAACAAGTTCTGTCAGCTCAAAACCTCTAGTTTCATAAGCACATGGAATTGCACAAAATAAAATGTTTAAGTTCACACTGATGTAAACTGATAAAGACATAAAAGAATGTATATTTTTTCATGCCTGCTAAACCCAATTCAAGAGGTGGTGCAAATGGACCTATCCTAGCAGCACTGCACCATCACAGGGCCCATCCACACACACACACACACACACAAACATATGTAGAGCCAAATAATCAACCTGCTAATCCCTGGAGAGGTATGAGGAAACAGATACAGACAAGGGGAGAAAGTGGAAAAAAAATATCAAAGCGAGAACAACCTGGGGTGGGGCTTGAACACAGAATGCTGGATCTTTGTGGTGGCAAAGCTAACCACTGTACCTTAATACTGATTTAAAAAAAAAATAATAATAATCTTCATTAGATTTCCATGCATCTGTCCATCCTTCTTCAGAGCATGTTTAATCGATTATGGAGATGTGGGGAGCTGGAGCCTGCCCCAGTATCACCGAGTGACACAAAGGAACAAATGTAGTAAAACACACATACTTGCCTAATTTAGACTCCGCAAATAATGCAGTCTACATGCTTATATATATGCACGGACACTCACAGAATCAACACCAAAATGCAAAGAATGTGTATACTCCACACAGTCAGTGACAAAGAGGCAAGACCTGTGGGATAGCAGCTGTCATACATGTGTGTTGGAGGATCTCCTCATGGGCTCAATCGAGGTATACGATAACTCAGTGGGATAAGAAGGGGCGCTGTAGCTAACTTTCTCTTCTCTTTCTCTCCCCATAGCCCTGAGAAACTGCCCAGTGAGGGCAGTTAGCTCTGCCCTTTCCCATTTGTGTTCCACAATGAGTGACTTTTGCCAGATGGAGCTCCTTTCATCGACTCTTATTGTGACAACTAAAGAGCTTGATAATTATGGCTTTGTCCAAGAGGGTATTTTTGCTTTGTTGCCTAAAGGTATGTTTTTTGGTTTTGAACCAGCATTCAAACAGGATGACACAGTTTGTATCCCAAATTTTTACCTGTTGCTCCAATCGGTCATTCCTACACATGGCCAAACAGCATTAATCATAATGCCACCACACTAATAATAATTTTATTACAGGTATGTTATTCGAGTAGAACAGTATTACAGATGTTCAGTTAATAACACATGCATAAATATTTACAATGCATTAAAAAAACAGCTATACAAATCCCTTACTTGTGCATTTCTGCCATTGTTCTATACACTAGGGGCTTGTTAAACCAGTTTATGTCTGTGTTTACATGATGTATCACAATTAAAACCAACTTTTGCAGCTCTTCTGGATACTTTAAGTCAACTGGTGTTCATTTGCTATAGTAAAGAGCTCATGATTTGCTACAAAAAAAATGCATTAAAATTCACTTACTCTAACATCATTATATAAAGCTTTGTACATACAGTGTTTAGGTTTCAATGGCTTGATTTTCCCCACCTTTAAACTACAATTCCTGACTTAAGAGGGGTATAAAAAAAAAAAAAAAAAAAAAAAAAAAAATACAGGATTAACAGGTGAGACTTTCCATCTACATGGTCTCACTTGCACATAGATTTTCAAACAGATATAGCACTGTGCACCCAAATTTATAAGACGGGACCACATGGAACCGAAGTAGAATCAGTTAAAGAAGACTAAATCTTCAGCCTGGTCTATGTTTCTGAGCTTGTTTCAACCCAAAGGGGCTTTATGATTATGAGGACAGACCAAACCCTTGACAGACTGCAAGTCCATTGTAGATCAGACGCCCTCATATAGGGTCAATTTAGAGTCACCATTCAAAATAATCTGACCAACATTGGAAGAACCTAAAGAAAACTCAATCAAGAGAAAAATCTGCAAAATTCTGATACTGTGAGGCATTGACACGGCTCAAGACTTGGAAAATTCATAAAAGCAATCATGAGCACAACAGCAATTTAATTTTGCACTTTAACAAATGAGACCAAAAAAAAGGAAATTAATCATTATAATACTAATCACATAATTAAATATGTACTTTTAAAATTAAAATATCCTGGTGTAAGTGGTAATGCATGTTGCCTCACAGCTCCAGAATCCCAATGGGTTCTGCTTGGGTGTGGAAATAAACTGTATTCCAGTACTGGAAACAAACACAAGAAGAGTTAAAAGGCATAGAATCAATCGCCCTCCCTTTTCCCTACCAAGTAATTTTTAATGCATTTTAGTTTTCTAGAACATGAGCCACCTTAACATGCTTTTACTTTGTTCTATGTAATGTACATTGCTGAAAGAGTCTCTCATGGGATATTTGTAATAAAAAAACAAAAACACATCCTTTGAAACAGATATACATAGATGTGTCGAGGTGGTTGCAGGAAGACCGCCAATCAACCTTTTTCTTACAAAATATCCCTGTGATTCAACATATGAATTTCAAGTTGCCCACTCCACTGAGATGTGCATGTATAAATAGCAAAACAAAAACCACCACACACAAAAAGAGAGGCAACTGACTATTCATTCAGTAGTTGAGTCTCAAATACTAAACCACGTTGCTACAACTAAATTGTTTGTTGTTTCTTTTCTTCTTATTATTTGGAAGAATATCTTCTCCTAATTTTTTCATTTGTTCTTCAGCTCAACACTTTCAGCCAGACACCGATCTTCAAACCCCTTTGTACATAAAGTGCATTGGGATGGTGTTCATCATTTGAAAGTCACTATATTAAAGCTTTGTTGCATAGATCAGTGGGACAAGTAGGTGCTCTTTGCCAAGAACGTTTTGCCATTCCCGATCTGTCCCCTCCCTCGTTCTGTGCGTCATTTTCACGCAGTCTGCATCAGCTGGCTTCAGTTTGAGAAGGTGTGTCACAAGTGCTACAGGGCATCCTGTCACAACAGACTGTAAGCACAGGGATCAAATATTAAGCCAAAAAACAAACAATTTTAATATAAATAGCATTACAAAAGGAGCTAACCCAATTTTGTGAATATTTCATTTAGCATTGCATAAAACTCATTATATAACAACTAAAAGCAAAAATCAGACATTTCAAATAAAAAGGCATTTTATTCTTACAAAAAACACCAGGTGCAAAGCTGGAACCATTTAGGAAAAAAAGATACCTAGGGTGGCCCCAGGCTCACAGGGAAAGAAAAAGGGCTAGGTTCATTACACTATTGTGACAGTCTTGCTCGTTTCTCTCCTTTTCAATCACCTTTTCTTACTTGTGTCATATGGAGCAGAGTGGCAGGTGCTTGATATGCACATTATTGAAAGTCCATTAGAAGGACTTTCTCGTTCTTTCTGAATGTTCAACTGCCAGGTCCTTTGACGATGTGTGTGTCCTTACTGATGGAATGTAAAGCAGTTAAGCGGAAGAAAACAGTAATTAAAGTGTAGTGTTTACACCTCTACAGACAGCACTGTTTCAACTAAGGAAACACATTGAAACATGCAGCTTAAAGACATAATCTATACAAACATTATATCATGGGTGCTGGTGCCAGGAAAATTTATGGCTCATCTAATGTAACCTCCCTAATGATGGCTATCCTTTGGCACCTTAGACAAGACACGGCACAGCCATCCACATGAATAAGCCTGCTAAGAACAACAGAGCCCAGGACTTTAGGTGTAGTTTGAGAAACCTTGGTGGATGTCAATTTGGGGGAATATGCAAGAGAGGAGATACATTTCTTGTTTATATGTGCAAGCTGTGCAAAACTGCTTTCCTCATAAATTTAATCTAAGACTTTTCAAAACATTCTAAAATTGTTATTTTGAATTGAGGCAATTTTTTGTCCAGCACTTTGACATGACATATTCAGTGAAGGATACTAATTTGTACTGGCTTGCTCAACATCTTTAACCAAAACAGCCATGACAGAAATAAATAAGAAGTATCAGCTGTGATTGTGAAAAATCTTTAGCGGAATCATGGTGGCATGAAAGATCCTGCTTTGGCAACAATAGGTGAATACAGTTGTCCCAACCCAACACTTCTACTGTATACTTTAGATAATTTCTGCAATATTGGAACCCTGAAATCACATTAACAGCCATTAGCACAATGGATTTAATTTATTTTAAATCACACTGTAAATGTCCCATAGAGGTGGCACTGCTGTCTAATAGAACCAACCTCCTGGGTTTAAATTCCATACATATTCATTATATTGGTAGAGTTTGCACATTCGCCCAAGATCTGTATGGGTTTTCCTCTCACATCATAAAGGAATACATGTTAGGTTAGTTGTCAATTCCAAACTAAGTCCATGTGGGTAAGTGTGGTTGCAGATCTGGCAATGGATCAGAACACTGTCCAGGGTTGGTCTCTGTCATATGCAGCGGGGCCCCCCCCCCCCCCCCCCCCACCTGTAACCCTGAACTGGTTATTCAGAACTTGGAATTATATATTTAAATATCCTCATTCTGAAGAGGACACCAACTTACTGACAAACCAAAATTCTGCTGTAGAAATCAGCGAGTAAAATGCCTGCTGTGGCAAAAGAATCTAAAACATATTGGTCCTATCCTCTAAATACAAACATACAAGTCTAAGAAAAGACCAGTTGTTTTAAGTAAGCCTCAATAACATTATTAGGAAGCAGCAGTGTTACTCACACAGAAATATTGTAACAGAATACTGAACAGAGAAAACAAAACTTAATTTTCTCATAAAGCCTTATACTGCTTATGCCCATCATGCGGGATCAAAGCTGGCCCCTTTGTTGTCAGCCTGGACTCCAGAACCCTTACTAGCTAAAACTAAAGATGATAATCTTCTTTACTCAAGTAGTCAACCTCATGTCTAATTACCAGGTGCAGGAGAGAATAATATTAGAATAAGATTATATCCCTCTCTTATTAAATTAAAAATAAAATCCAACCTGCAATTTCCAAAAAAAAAAAGTGTGCTCGATGCAACACTAAAACTTAGGTTTAATAGGCCACTTTGCACAAAGATTACTCAGTGTTTCAAAAAAAAAAAAAAAAAAAGGTTTCAAGGGGCAAGAAGGAAGTGTAAATTTCATTATTCTTCATCCCACTACAATATACATATTTTATCTGAAGAGTCATTAAAGATCAAAGTCCTTGGACAATTTGAATAACGACAGGTCCAGAACAAAAACACTCAACTCAGTTATCATAAGATTGCTAAGATAACACTTCACCTTCCTCCCTCCTAAAACAGAAGAATGGAATAATAAAAAGGACAGGATGCTTTACTTTTATCCATAGTGAAAAACAATTAAATAGTTACAAGAGGGCAGATTTTGCCTACATTTCACACATTAGTACTCCAGCTAAATTACTCACTGCATAGTTTTAATATGTTCCCAGCTCACACATCCCTGAGAAGAAGCGTTTTTGCAGACATCCCAAATAACATATGAAAGAAAAAAGTGAAGATTTGACAAGAAAAATCAAGAGAGAGTGGGATAGGTCAACCCCACTATATGCAAACCTGAGCCAAACCTTGAATAGGATCCACTTGAGATTTCATCTTTTTAATCACTTTAGAGAGTGTTCAGTGGTACACAAATGTAAACATAGGAATGTAAGGATCAGTTTCGTATAGCATATTGTGACCCTCCCGATCAGTGTAATGTTACAGTCTTTGCATCTTTGAGCATTCACTCATTCAGTACATACCATAACACATAAGAAAATGTTAATATAGCTAAAACCACTCTCACTTTTGAGTATATCTCACTAATATGAGATTCAGAAAAGAACACAGTTTGACAGCTGGAACAAAGGCAAGTTAAAGGAGAAGGTCCACACATTTAACACAGGGGCTCATCATAAGACCTACTGGGTGGATCAGTGAGGATACCCAGAAGCAAGGCTCCAAAAAAAAGACTGACAACTAAACCCATCTTACATACCTTATAAATACACAGAACTCCTTCACTTGGTGGACAACAAAAAAAAAAAAAAAAAACACCACACCACCTCTCAAAATGTCAGTTTTTAGTCACATGTTGAAATCCAGGAAGCAGTAATATATTAAATAAGACTTCCAGTGTAGGCGTGTTACCTAGAAGTGACCAACCGCTTAACTTCTTGTTTTAATGACAAACAGTTTTGTCCTGCCTCCTGCAAGAGTGAAAGAAACTGGAGAAAGACTTCAGCCAACATGTGGTACAAATAACTAAATGTATTATAAAAGGGCACCCTTCTAGTTTTCTGTACATTTGAGTTTGCCACACAGGTAATTCTATTTACAGGAACATGATGCGCATCATTTACAACCTAGAAGCAGTCAATTTGAACAAGTCCACACAGACAAAAAAAGAAAAAAAAAAAAAAAAAAAAAAAAAAAACACACCACAACTGTTATACTTTTAGTTCTCCAGAAATGTGCACCTTGCATGCACACAAGTGCCCATTTAGCCAAGAGGAAAGTATGAATTGGCTATAGAGATAAGAAAGACTAGCAGATTAAAAATTTTTGTATATATTTCAGTTATAATCAATATGCTCTTAATAAAGAAGAGCAAGTCAATGAAATTTTTACTGCATTTAGGCTACTTTAAAAAATCAGCATTTTTGGGGGGGAAAAAAACTAAAACAATTTAAAATCTAAGCAACTATTAAAAGCGGTTTATTTTGAAGAATCCATTTAATCAAAAGGGGAAATCTTCCTCATTTTACTCTCTAAAAAGCAGAGACCAAATGGTAAACTGTAAGTACACACCATCCAGTCCATTTTATTTAGCCATTAGGCTGCCCTCCAAGTGACATGCTTATTGAAAGGTAACTCTTGGATGCTCATCCTCCCCAAGCAGACTATCATAATTAAGAGCAACAGTTGCTCAATGAACCACTCAAGCTTCTCAGGATGTTACCGACTTGGAATATCTGGGTGTTACTTTGAAAAGTAGTGTGGGAAATATTGAGGGGGTGGAAAAGTCAGAAGCAGTCACCTATCTGTCTGCTTTGACTTCAGATGTATGAGCTTTGTTACCTCCCTTAGCTCCAAATTTTACAATTTATTTGGGCTATTAATACTTAGATGATATATGAACGTAAATGTATTTAAAAATAAATCAGCCAGCACAGTGGCACTCTATGCTGCAACACAGACTCCACAACTTAGGTTGAAATAATGTATGTAATATCTGTGCGGTATTTGCATGTATTCCCCATGCTTACATTAGTGCTTCTCTGCCCAGATGCAGCTTATCTTTTTTGGAGATCCCAAACTGGCATATTGTTACTTGTGTATGAATGGGCTGGGAGATGAACTGGCACATATGCTCCGGTTTCCTGGGACCATGTAGTGGATTATGTAGGTTTGAGGATGTTGTGTATGCGTTTTACATGCTGTGTAAATGTATGGTGTGTCCTAGTCATGCAAATGAGCTATTGTATATTAATAATATATTTGTATAACTATTTAAAAATTAATACTTTTTTGACAAGAAAGAATTTTTACCACAAATTGGAATAAGTCAGAGTGACATTGCAAGGTTTGGCTTAATTTCCAAAAGACTGACATGAACGCTTTCTTCCTTGGTGGCACAGTCAATATTAAAACATATGGCTTGTTTCTCAGACTGTAAAGAGAGTACAGTAACTTTGTTCAACCAATCACAAAGCTTTTCACATTACTTCTTTCCTACCTCATCCTAATAACATAGGGAGATCTCTCAAATACGAGCAACATTACATCAAATTAATATTAAAGGCAGACAGTGTGGTGTAATGGAAGCAGTGAGGTGTAGTGGTTAAGGCATTGGACCTCAAACCCAGAGGTTGTGGGTAACAAATCCACAGTCAGCTCCAATTGAAAAACCAAAAGAAATGAAAGCATTTGTATCATAAATGCTGTAAGTCACCTTGGATAAAGGCATCAGCCAAATAAATAAATGTAAAGACAGGCTAATAGCCAAAATCTCCAAAATGAAAGTGGACTTCATGTTCTAAAAAAAAAAAAAAAAAAAACCACAACACACACACAAAACAAAAACACAGGACTAAACATTATCTTTCAGTTGTGAGAATGAGGAAGCTATGGGCGATATGTCTGCACCAGCTATAAAACGGAGGGAGAAGCTACTCCTTAATAAAGAATGTGTTTTTTTTTTTGTTTTTTTTTTTTTAATCCTGAACAATCAGATTTTTAATTTTCATTACAAATTTTAAAAAAAGTCACAAAAGTGTAAATAAGAACAAAATGTAATTTAACAAAATGAAAGAGGCTATAAATAAGGAAATTTAACTTGAGGCAGAGTCTATATAGGCAAAAGAAACTACAGTGTTTGTTCAGCTGTGAAAATCAAATTAACCCTTAGAATGCCTCTGTAGGTCCATTTCTAATACTCACCATCAGTTTTGGTACCACCACAGTACTGGATGTGTCATCCATCCTTTCATTTTCAGAACCCACTTTTTATTATTCCAGGGGTTCAAGCAGCCATAGCATGAAGAACTAACCCTAGATGTTACATCAGTGCAAGGCAGGCCACACATGTAATCATTTCCTGTATATCAACTGATCAAATCTACAGTTACTTTGTACTTCTTTGAAATGTGGGAGGAAACCAGAGCACAGGAACAGTCACAAAAAGGACAAATAATAATAAGTGAAAAAAAGCTATCCTTGATGGTTATACTCTGCTGCTCCATTTGCCATCCATTAATCCGAAATAGGTCTTAGAACAATGCAGCCTCATCTCAGAGAGTTCCACTGTGCCTTAGGTTTCTCTATGCAGAAGCTTGATAATGAACACAAACCAGGTGTTTAATATTACCCTTTATGCTGGGTCTGGGTGATGTTTTCCATTGTCATTTCCAATCCAGTCAAACACACATTGTTTAAAACAAACCAGATTTAGAAAAGTCTAAAAAGTTTGATGAAAGCCTCAGAAACCATGTACCCAAAATCGTACACACATTTGAGTCTTGTTTTTAAGGTCAAATCTCTTACCACTATATTAATAAAAATACATTTTAGCAGTAACCTTTTATCAGGATACACAAGGCAAGGAGAATATTTTGATTAAATTACAAGCTGCTGTCTCTTTCCATCGTATTATCACACCCTTGATGATGTACGAACAATCTGCACCTCCCACAACGTTTTGAGGTTTCAACCAGACATATCTGCTAATCAGCAAGGCAGTGCCCACTACAAAGTGAGCCAAGCTGGCTAACCAGCAATCCTTGAGATGATGGATTAATAGGTCTGCTATAATTACTTTTATAACCAATAAAACACGTTATCAGCATCTTGGAAATAAGGTACACTAATGAAAACTGTTTAATAAATTTTGACAGGAAAGGTGCTCGTGAAGAAATGAAAATGTCTGCCAGTTTAGGAGCTCCCAATAATGTATCAGAAATTACACATCAAAGGCATCAAAGGAAGCTGAAGAATTATTTTGAACAAAAAAAATGCATAAAACACATACAACATCAAGCTTTTTCAGCTTCATGTTTCGAGAGGAGTTAAGTATTCTCATTTGTCAGCTCCCACATAAAAGAAATATTCAGTATGGATTTTCCATCTTTTGCCTCTTTAATAATACATGCTCAAGCAGCAGTGGTTAACAATCAGCTGACAATATCTGGAAATCAACTAGCAACATTTACAATGACTGAGATGCAACAAGAAAACAATGCATCAACCCTGGAGAATTATAAAACTATAATCCTATTTTTGTAGATATTTTATTATTCCATAATGGAGGAGTCTGAGTGTTATTTTAAAAAGATCTATAAAACTTTTTACTCTAATAAAGAGGTATACAGCAAAGTTTTTCACTGAACAAATGGATAGCTCTGATCTGGGATGAGAAAGAAGAGGCCTGAAGAGACTTTTTAAATAATAAGATACACAGATTATTGTAAATACATGCAAAAAGTTAGATAGCAGCCCCTTGTGGTCCAACATATGTCAGTTTGATATGGTTTTTGAAGCTGCAGGTGAACCTATAAGTTTAATGGTGCCTGCTCTTATTACAATTTATGTTCTCTAAATTTACAAGTACTTTAACAGGATAGTGTAACAGCCTAGATTACAGCAAAGTGCTTTATAATATGGTGTTGGCTAGAAGTTAAAGGGCGTTCAAATTCCTCTTGTTTGTCTTAGACTAGAGCTTTTGCTAAAACACCATAGCTAAGCCACACACATAAGATGAGCGTGAGAATATCCCAAGAGAGAGAAATCATAAGGCAGGATGCACGTCTAGCGCAAAGCACCCTCACCCATAAGCAAACCAACCTTGGACATGGTGGAAATTTAAAACCGTCAGGTCTGCTACTCAATGAGTTGCAACAAACTACTCAATTAAGCGGCTGAATCCCGACAGCTTTTAAAATTGTCTGGATGAGATATTGGGCGAATTAGTTAGTCAATGGGCCGGATGGTCTCTTCTGGTATACCATACTTCTTAATGTTCACAAACGTCCATCCTTCTGATCCATCAGCAGGTCTCTAATAGTTACCAAACACACGGAGTACACACACCTTGTCATGAAGATTAACCTACATGATTTTAACAATCAAATGGGAAAATATCCCTGTACAACAATCTGTAAATTGGGATGACGATAATATTTGTTAGGTATATTTTATGTGTTTTTCGAGCAATTTAAAAAAAAAAAAAAAACGGTGTGGTAAAATGTGCCAGGGTGCCTTTTAAAGCGGTTTCGTGTTTGAAGAGTTGAGCTACTGCACAAACATTCAACAGGAAATCTACACCAGTACTTCGCTATTGAGCACTTCCAGAACAATTACTATGATCGCAATCCCAAATGAAAACAGTCAGGTCAGAATGACACCCAATCGCTTGCATGTTATTAACGCCTAAAATAAACTTTCCAGTAGGTCACACAGGGCTGAATGCCCCGACACATTCTGTAAGTGTGCGAGTTCTATTTTCAGGACGCGGCACCTTCGCACCTTGCGGAGCGTCGTACACTTACCGAACAGTCCCGCCGAAAAGAAGACGAGAAGAAGCCCCTCAGTCCGGCCAACAGCTGCGCCTTCTGGCCTTGGGTGATTCATAGCGACTGCTTTTTTCCCCCCTACTTTATACATCCAAAATCTTCTCAGCACTCCAGGGTTTCTTGTTATTTTGTAGGTTATTATTGTAAAGAAACAAATCTGTCTTCTTTAAAATCCCCTGGAACTCCAACGCCTGTCCGCCTCACCACAAGTCAAACTTGAAATTCAGGTTGCTAAGTAGAGAGCGTGTAGTCTACCTGACCCAGCTCTGCGCACCTCACCTTAGCGCGAGCAAACGCCAGGGAAAAAAAACAGGATTTCTTGACGCTGGAAGCACAGCCAGCGGATTCACACTCCCCAAGCGAGCATGGGACCTTTGGACCGCAGGCCGTGCTGCGCGGAGCCCATGGCGAGAGCGCAAGGTGCGTGGCGCGGCTTTTCAATCCACCTGTCAAACGTTTACCTGTGTAGCTCCGCTCTGTTCTCACCTTTTCTCAATTACACACCTCGCTCGCTTTCTCTCTCTCTTTTTTTTTTTACTCTCTTACTCACAGGCACCCGGAGACACACCCGTTGGCAATTTCGTCAGAAACGGCTTGTTTTCTCAACCTTTTGGTACTTAAAAAAGACTTGTAGTCTCATAAAGGGACGAGAATCCAGTCGAGGGTAGCCTGAGCTCGGAGACATATCCTACCTGGTCTGTACAGGTACCTAACCTGCCATGTTGGCATCCTAGTAAGTGAGTACTGCGTGGCCAAACACATTTACTGCTGCCAAATGACACCCTGCCACGTATTTTGATGCAATTTTTAAACTTACAAAGCATTGATTGTTATTAAAATAGCATTTTACAAACATATTACGCAGACTCTGATGCTAAGCCAGAGCCTTTCTGAGCTTTTCTAGTCCCCCTATTCCTCAAAGGTAAAGACAGCTCTGCTTTTTTTCCTGACCATTACTACATACAGAGCTTAAATTAATTGAAATACAAGGTCTTTAAATTATTCTCTAGAGAGAAACAGGACTTCCCTCCAGTTTCTTAATTAGAGGGCTCTCTAATTATACTATAATAACATAAATAGCACAACTTCCAAAAATGCTTATTATTCCTGTACTTTTAGTACACAGTGCAACTTGATGTTGACTTGCTTTTTCTATTTATTTTGATTCTTTTTCTTGTTTTTTCCTGTGTAAATCTTCATAATATCTGCTTAATCCAGTTCCGGGTAGCTGGAGCCACTTCCAGCAGTACTGTCTGCAAGGCAGGAAATAGTATTAGAAAGGACACCTTCCCATCACAGTGCCCACTTTCACAGGGTCAATTTGGAACCTCCAGTCAGCCCTACCTGCTTGACTTTGAGGATGTGGGTGGAAAGCCCACAGATAAAAACTGGACATTTGGACAATGTCCAGGAGCAGAATACAAACCCAGGTGCACAAATAACTATACTTCTGTGCCAACCTTGTGAGACTGAACTCAGTATCAGTTTTATTTTGGTATCCTCCTCACTTATACTATCAAGCTGTGGGTAGTCATTGAAAGAATATAATTTCAATTAGCAGTGGCTGAAATAGGTTCCTGTACAGGGTTGCTGGGTTTACCCTTCATTGAAAGTTGAGAGGCTCAGCAAGACTTCAGTGTGTGGTTTTGATACCACCCATGCATCCCTTGAGAGGTGGAATAGATGCAGCCCACTGGGAGAATATGCAGAGGGAAACTCAGGCCACACTGAAATTATTATAGCTCTCAACTGGCCTGGGAGCATCTGGATATTCTGCACGAGATGTTGGAAGATGTGTTTGAGAAAAGGGTGGTCTGGTCTATTTATTTGTGACCCTCGTCACAATAAGAGGAGTGAGGAGTAAAACATGAAGTAAAGTGAAGCACTACATAGTCCATCCATTATCCAACCCGCTGAATCCGAACACAGGGTCACGGGGGTCTGCTGGAGCCAATCCCAGCCAACACAGAGCACTAGGCAGGAACCAATCCCGGGCAGGGTGCCAACCCACCGCAGGCACTACATAGTATTATATACATTTAACAGTAAAATAAAATTTAACACAAAATAATCGTAAATAAAAATGCAGAACAGCCTGTGGTATATTCATATGGATTCACACTTGAATACATGTAGAATACCATGTCTAACAATAGAAATGGCAATGTATAAATAATTTAAACTAAGGCTGGCTTGTAACCAGGGAAAGAAGAATAAACCTTTAAGCTACGCAAATTCTAGAAAAAATAGGCTTTCTGAACTTTATGAGAAAGTCAATCTGGTCACCCACCCCCTCACATTAGTCTAGTGTCCAAGACTAAAGATCTAACGCATGGCTAGTGACTAGTGATCCTAATGTCTACCATCCTTGTTCTACAGCCAGGAGATATAAATTGATCAAAGTGGCAGTGGCACCACATGCCAGTACAGGGCACTGAGAAGCAAATAAGAAAGGCTTAGTAGCAGTCAATCACAGTAATTGCCACAACTATTAAAAAGCAGTATGAACAGCCAAATCAGCAGCTGTAATTAGATGACACTACACTCAGATGAAGAGTGCTTGGCTTCGACTTTAATGCAGATTCCAAGAGGTTCCTCTTATAAAACTGATCTGGATGAAAATGTCAGTTCTTTGAAACCAAATTTAATAGCCCAGATATTAAACATCCATGTCGACAGGTAAATATTTCCATCAAATTCAGAAGTTGTATTTATGTTCTGGTTGTGGGCAAATAAAAACAATTGCTGCTTTTCAGTATAAATAAACGGGTAGATAGGAAGCCAACAGGTGTTTCCTGTTTCTTCCTTTTCAGCAATGCCTATTTCATTTCTTTTAAGAAATGTTTCTACACTATGAGTTTAATACTAAATAAACACAAGAAGGTTCACTTTCCTGGTACTAACTGTGAAGAATTTGCCCCCTTATACTTTTCTAAGTTTAGTTTTTCTTTATAGTATATATACCTTCCTGAACCAATTGATAAGATCAGGGGAAGCTGGACCATAATCCTATTCCAGCAGCATCAGGCACAAAGTAGGAAACAGTCCTGGATGGAGTACCAATCAAATGCAGAACACACTCACTCACTCACACTGAAGTCTTTGGAATATGAGAAACCCAGGGTACCCATCAAAAATTGCACAAGGACATGGAAGGAGTGTTTAAACTCTACACAAACAGAGCTCCTAGCTCACTCTCCTGGAGCTGTGAGATGAGACGGCTGCCAGGGTTACCCTCTGCATTGCTTTGCAAGAATTTCTGGAAAATTACCACTTAATAGCAAAGACACATGCACAGGTGCAGAACCTCACAAGGAGCATTTACGTTTTTAGAACTGGTTATTGTTTTCACCAGAAACTAAATACAATTTATTTGAAACGTGTAAAAAAAAGCTAAAAAAAGGAAGAAAAAGCTTTACAAAGAAATATTTAAATTTAGACAACAGATAGGCTCCAGGGTATTAAATCTAGCCAAAGGTGATAGTAAAGGGTTATGTGGGCAACCCCTTAGCCTGGTCCAGCCACTCGAATCCTCATCAATGAGGATCCTGCCAGCCGGATCAACCTCGGGGAAACGCGCCACATGGTCGTAGTGCCATAACTGATGCTCCCTCACAATGCAGGTAATGTGCTTCATTGAGGACTCCATGAACAACCACTCATTTGATTTAAAGTGAAACCAGCGATACCCAAGGATTCTCCAGAGAGACACAGTACCAAAGGAGTCCAGTCTTCGTCTCAGGTCACTGGATAGCGTCCATGTCTCGCAACCATATAGCAAGACAGGAAGCACCAGGACTTTAAAGACTTGGACCTTCGTTCTTTTGATAGATGTTGGGAGCGCCACACACCCCTTTCCAGTGACCTCAAGTTACATAAATCTAGTAAGTGCTGCCATAAAGTAAAGTACCTGGTTTAATTAACAAAGATATTTCATTGAAGATTGAACATGAACTTACAGTTGGTATGGTGTAGTGGTTAAGACCTTGGATTTTTAACTTGTTGGTTTAATCCCAATCTCAGACTCATTGTATACTCTGCTTTTGGAAATTGCATCTAAGTCATTGCAATGCATCCCTTCTCTTGTAGGTCACCTGGGGAAAGGGTGTCAGCCACATTTAAAAGCTTTGATTATGACATCAGCAACAGCTAAGAAACACAAAGGGGATGGTCTGAAAACCCTGTAGTAGTACTCAGTGATATAGTGGGATGGTCCCTGTTAACAGGCACATTAGCACTTTTACCTGAGGTGCTGTATTTAACATAGAGCTTCTTATAACAATATGTCATATTAAAAATTCACACAGTAATCATCCTTTGCATAACAAGAGAGCATGTAAATGTGCAAGTAAAGCATTAATATAGTTTACAGAATTAAACATGTAATCAGATGAAACATATAATCACACTGACAGTGCCTTTTTGATGCATTAATTTTAATTAAGTTTCAGAAATTCCACAATAAGCATGTCAACTGAGGCATGATTAAGTGCTTTAGCTTAGGTATCATTCTGATAATAAACCTTTTGGTTTTAAAAAGAGCCATTAGACACATCCTTCCTAAATTTACCCTTGAAGTTATAGCCAATAATAAAGCACTTTATTGTTTAATTTGATCCTTCTTCTGTGACTACTATTTATTCTAACAGTGAACATTCTGCTTCAGAATAAAAATAGATGTTTAAAAAACAAACGATATTAAAGATATCCTAGAAGTCCGCTGGGCTGAAGTGTCTAAAGATGTCAACATACTTCTTCGATTTGCTTTTTGCCTTGTGCTCAATGCTACTACGATAGGCTTTGTACCCCAGCAAAACTATATGGAAATAGACAGGTTTAGAGAATGAATTCTAATACGCAGCTCATTTATATGTCTACAGACTTGTTTGCATGATACTTCTGTTTGGGAGATTATTTCTTTTTCACGTATTTGAAGAAGTTTATGCAGCAGCTTAAAGGTGAGTGTAAGAGAGCATCTAAATTAGTCTGGAAATATTTTATATTCATTTTCTCAACCCACTTACTCAGTTATAAATGACTGAGAAGGGGCAAAGCCTGTCCCAGCTTGATTGGATATACTGTAGATGGGAGTCAATTAGACATGGGAACAGGACAGACATAGGCTCACTCATATGGTACTAGTTTAAAGTTACCAGTTAATCTAACAAGTATGTCTTTAGGAGGTGGGAGTCAACCAGAGAACACTGGAAGAAAAGGCCATTCAGAAAACTCTACAATGGAATTGTGAGGGAGCAGCTCTGAACCCTGTGCCAAAGGTCCTTATGATAATTTGCAAACTGGCTCTGTTCGTGCTGCAGAAATAGACAGTGCCTCTGTATTACCATGAAATAAATGAGTTAGAAAATCGATAAATAGATAGTTGTTGAGTGATTACTTTGTGGGCAGCACATGGAATGATAATTCTGACACTTTATAAACTTAATTCAGTCTACTTGTCAGACTAAACCCTCACTTCCTTTAATTAATCCATTCAAATAAGATTTTGCATATGAATATTTCAGGAAATGTGTTCTACATGACTTCTCTGTGTACTTTGGCAAGTAGACTCGCCCTTTCCCACTTTGGCATCCCGGCCAGTGAAGCTTGTATTTCTACTCAGCTGTTGCCTGATTACAGTTAACAAGTAAACATAACTTTTTTGGAGCGACAACCAACAATACAGTTATTGAAATGGGGTGGAGACCCAAAAGAAAAGAGAAAGCAATCAGGAAGCTCAGACATCACATAACCTCAAGAGAAAGTCAATAATTAACTTCCCTTGAGCACACGACCTTCACCTCTGGAAACATTCCAAAATGTGTGATTCTTTAGGCCAGTTAGAAATTTTCCGGTAGGTTTGCATGTTAGATTAATGGCAGGAGCTATTGATCATTTATCAATTGTTTTTTAGAAGTGATTTGGCATCTGAAATCTGAGTTGCAGTTTTCTGCTTTTTACTGCATTCTGTCACATTCTGCATTTAATTATTTTGTAAAAAGAGAAAAAATTTAGACAGCTGTTGTAAAAAAAAAAAATAATTCCAAATCAAGTCTCTGTTTTTCCATGATCAGTTCTTTGCTAACTCCTAAACATGCATTTCCTGTACTTAATTTAAGTTAAAAGTTGTAGCTGGAAAAAAAAAACTATAAATGCATTTGTCAGTTACACCATTACTTGACTCTGTATACTTCAGAGTTAAGGAAGCTTTTTCTAGCAATCTCCTTTAACAAGGTTTGGCACCAAATAAATGTTTGGTGAGACGGATCAGTGTAGCCCTTAGTGCCTAACATGACTAATGCTCAAGAAAGGTTTCGTAAATCGCTATTTAAACTACCAGAAGCTGGATTTTATTTTCTCAAGGGATGTCTGCATGCAGTCAAGGACTATGCCTTTGTGTCAACAACAATACTCTATTGATGATTGATAGTCCTTGTACTTACGTGACTCAGATGTTATTCAGAGTGACTATTTTTCCCAGACAAGCAATATCATTTTTCTCTTTACACCTCTTTGGTCACTGCATTGTCAACAAGACAGTCAGAAAATGTTCCTTATCTCTGATGTATTTTAATCTTCTTTCTTTCTTTCTTTCTTTCTTTCTTTCTTTCTTTCTTTCTTACATATTTTATGTCTAGGCTGCAATGCCTAGTTTAGGGGCCTGATGTCAAGAGATAGGAGAATGCAAACAAACCACTCACAAACATGTCTTTCTTTGTCAGCCATCAGGTTTCAAGAAGTCAGTGTTCTTGTTTAACGTCCTGCTTATTGGGCTAAGAGACAGAGGAATGATCGCAATGATGCCACAGCAATCATCCTTATCTGCAATGGGGCACACAAATGGCTTAGAGTTCCTTCTTTATTTTTTTAAGACCAGAAAAAATGCATTTTCTGCACTCTGTGTTCAAACTCCGGACCAGTCTAAGTAAACTCTGCATGTTCTCCCTATGTTGACATGGGCTTTCTCTGGTTATTTGATTTTTCATACCACATTCCAAAGATGTGCAAGTTAGGTTGACTAATGTCCCTAGGTTGTCACCAGTGTCCATGTAAGCATAAGCACGTTGAGCTACATTGTTTGCATGAAAATGTGCTATATAAATAAATGTTGTTTTTTACCCTGCAAGGCTTTGTGATTCAATTCAAGAATGCTGTCTATTGTATGCTAGGCGGGGCAAAGTTAAACACTAGCTCCCCCTGGCCCTGAAACTGAATGAAACAAGAGCTTAGAAATTTTTTGAATGTATGGCTAAAACAGGTGTTTGAATTGTTAACACTTTGTCCCATGTCTGACTCTTATACATTACATGTGTTATGTTGGGGCATTCAATCAAAGACTGCAAAACACTGGCTATGAAGCCAGTATCTTCTGCCATTATCTTAACCTTCTCGTCATTCCCATTCTCTGGGAACAATATTAATAATAATAATAACAATAATATTAATAATAATATTAATAATAATGTCACTTTCTCCATAACAGCCAACCAAACCCCCATAAAGCTCTGCACATCTCAATTTTCAGTTTCAAATCCCTACTCATTGTCTATATTCAGTTATTAGAGATTAACTTTCTTTTCCATGTTATTGTTCAAATACCCCAAAGTGAGCAGAGGCCAAAATCTAATTATAGAATAATATTCAAATGCAGATGTACAAAATGTCAGGAATTCTAAGATGCTTTATTCAGCTTTATTAATGCAAAAATATGGTGATAAAATCGAACCAGTGTTTTGTGCTTCAGTCTCAAAGCCTTGTAGACTTGGGTTCAAATTCCAGGCCAGGTGTGGCCTGTCTGGTGTTTGCATGTTATGCCTGTGGCTTTGTGAGCTTTTTCTCAGTAACGTTGGCTTTCATCCATGGTATATTGGGTTAAACAATGGATGAAACAGCAAATAAGTGATGATGATGCCAGATAAGGTAGAAAATACAGTACATGTTAGATTTAATTATCCTGTGAATGCTGAAGATTAATGGCTCTAGGCATCAGGGTTCATTTCCCTGGGTACCTCTTTCCAATTCATGTTGTATTAAAGGGCTAGAGTTGGCTTCCACCCTAACTCCTAAAGCTTCATTTTCCTTCTTCTGTCCATGTTGATAACTGCTGTCCATACATCGTCAAAGCTGCAGAGGTTTGTGTCCCTGGCAGACATCTGTGTACACTGGAACTGTGTGGGTTTTTCTTCCCTTAAAGATTATGCCAGCTGAGCAAACTGTTAGAGCAGATATACACAAAGCATAGCCCATATGGGCAATAAAAAAAGTGTTAACATGAATATAGTTGAACAGCAAGCAATTGCACATGATTGACTGGGAAAATTCCTTTATCTTCCTAAATTTTTAGTAGCAAGAAAGCCAGTGTTGATAGTGCAAACCTGCAAATACCAAAGTGTAGGTCAGTTTTGAATATGACACAAATGTTTAGATGTTTAAATGTTTAGTTAATGTTTTCTGAGTTAAAACTGACAGTATCATGATACTATCTACAGATTCTGCACCTTTTAACAGAGCTTCTGTTTCCTCCATGTTTAAGGACAAGCAGTCATCAACATTGTTTCAACAATCAATTAATTAAAGATACGATTAATTAACAAATGTGAGTATCATCCTCATATTAGTGAAACAGAATATTATATTTTCATAATTTATCTCATAAACACGTAGAAAGAAAATGGTAATGGTCCAATTACTATACTTTTAGGGCCCTGGTGTGTAATATCAGACCATAATGAAGTATTATGACCATTAGATCTATGTAAATACCAAAAACAATTTGATACTCATGAGCTGCACCATATCCGAACAGTACCTGCCACCTACCATAATTGTCAAGCCTGTTCAACAGCATGGCTTGATCATTAATGGCGAATGCTGTACTCAAATATAAAAGCATTATAAAAGTATTTTCTCTGTCAGAGGATGTCACTGACAAAATTAGGTAAAGCTGTTTTGAATACTGTGATCACGGCAGACTGAAGCTATTGAAATAGGATATAATGTAGTTAAGGCCACTATTTCTTGACAGTTGCACTTCTTACAGATTTGGGAATGTTGAGCATCAAAAAGAGTGAATTATTTATACTAAGAATCAGTACTTAGTGAATTATTAATATAAAGAATAGATACTGCAAGAACAGTAATTGAGTTGTTCACTTACTCTTCTGGAAACTGTACTAAGGCATAGATGGTCAAATTCAGTTGTCACACACGTGCGCATGGGATGCAGCTAAAAGTCTTGAGTAAGGGCTGTTCCGAGTCAGACTGGGATGTGGCAGAGTGCACTGATTCTTTTTCTCGCTTTCCTGCAGACCATCCATGGAAGATTCCACCTAGCCTTGTTGACATCACTTCCGGGTCCGAGCCTATGAAGGAAGACCTTGTTGGTTCCGGCCCCTTTGATGTCATGTCCGGGCTCAAGCCTATGGCTGAAGACCCTTATGAGCCCGACCCATCTGACTTCACTTCCTGTGTTCCCCTTTAAAAGCTTCCACCTTTTCCCTATTCCCCTCAGTTC
Source organism: Polypterus bichir lapradei (assembly GCA_026402145.1). Lineage (NCBI taxonomy): Eukaryota > Metazoa > Chordata > Cladistia > Polypteriformes > Polypteridae > Polypterus > Polypterus bichir. The sequence goes on from JANRMT010062798.1 coordinate 19,936,362, forward strand.
TGTTTTGGACTCGGTTTTGTGCACATCAGTGCTGTTATACATTTTGCAACATTGCAGCCAGGATACCAATATACAAGTGGCTGCCCCAAACCTTTTTATGACTCTTATGTCTGTTTTTTGCGACTTTGGCGTAGTTAGCAGGATGGAAAGGTCCCAGAAGAGAATGGGACGGGACCTGCAACGTACCCAGGTGGGAGTGTACCATTGCCGAGTTTTCAGGCGGGGATGGGGGTCACGTGGTTCAGAGAGACCCAGTACAGGCTCCACTTCCGGCATGTGTAGCCGAGCGACCTAGGCAGGCCAGGGAGTGTGCGGGAAGGGCTCACAGAATTGGGCTGCTCCGGTTGAGGGAGGAAAAAGGGGCTTATTATGCTCTCTTGGAGGAGAGTGCACACCTCCCTGTGAAAACAGGGCCCTGATTACTACCTAGGGGTGCCCCAAACTGGCAGGTGTCTAAAGTGAGAAAGTGGAGGTTCAACCCTGAGTGGCCGACCCACAAAAAGCCTGGTCCTTATGGGCAAAGATAGGGCAGTGGTTACGGCCACACGAGAACAAGCCCTACTAAATAATAGAGCAGGTGGCCTGCTACCTGCTCCTAAAAGCACTAACCCGTGGCTTCACCCAGCCGGTCTGGGGTAAACAGTTTAAGAACATGGCTGAGCTCATAGAGCTCCTGGAGACACATAGGACAGCCTCACAATCTGAGGGAGCAGAACAGTCCCTTAGTGAAACTCAGTCGGAGTATGTCCCAAAACCTAGACCCAGTACAATCAGGAGCTTGAGCCGATGTCTCCAGAGGTGCAGGTGCGCAAACCGCTTGGGAACGAGGAGGAATGCAGATGGAGGTGCAGGAGGGGTTGGTGTGCTCTGACTAACCTGTTGGCGGTCCCACACACAGGCGTGGTGATCGTAAACGGGTACAAGACCACAGCCTTATTTGATTCTGGCAGCAACATTACAATTGTTGCCCGCCGGTTTGTGCTGCTGCGACAGTGGTTAAAAATTAAGACCAGTATAACCTGTGTCCACGGAGAAATCCGCTGGTACTGGTCCGCCACTCGTGTCATCAGTTGCGGAGGATCGGTACAGAAATCAACAGTGGCGGTCCTCCCAAATCCACTAAATCCGGTGATACTGGGGCGGGACTGGTCTAAAATTAAAAGCTGTGAGACACATACCACTCCTGTTTTAACTTAGGCCTAGTTGTAGACGGGGATGTAGACCATCTCAAGCTGCCTCCACACCATGAAACCAGCTGGCAGAGAGTGACAAAGCGGCCTCCCTGAGTGACGTGGCAACTCCAGCGCCGAGACGGAATGGGATGAAACCACACCCCTTGAGGTTGGCCTGGACCCTCTCTCCCTGTTGCAGTTTCAATTTAGAGAAACGACGGCTTCTTTTAAAAGGGAGCAGTGGAATGATGATTCCCTTAAGTTTGCCAACAGTGCAGTGGTCCTGGTCAACAGCCAGCACACTCACCAGTCGATGCAACAGGGTCCTCACTTTGTGTTGGAAAACAACCTTCTGTATCGCAAAGGCGAAGGCTACTGCTAATCCCGCGGACCTTCTGGCGGCAGGTCTGTGAGTTAACACACGGCCACCTCCTATGTGGCCATCTGGGCACCGAGAAAACCCTGGAGTGGATCAAGCTTCGCTTTTATTGGCTGGGAATCAAAGATAAGGTTCTTTGCTTTTGTACTTCCTGCCTGGACTGTCAATTGCGACAAATTCCTAGGAAGGACTGTGCTCCTCTCGTTCCTATTCCCCTAATTGATGTCCCATTTCACAGAATTGGGGTTTATTTAGTTAGACCCCTGGAGCCCTCAGCCTGAAGACACAAGTACATTTTAGTCCTCATGGATTATGTTACCAAATACCCTGAAGCCATCGCACGGGAATTATTAGGGGTCTTTGCATGAGTAGACATCCCTAAGGAAGTCCTTACGGACCAAGGAACGCCTTTTACCTTGGATACGTTCAAGAAGACTGCCAAGTTACTTAAAATAAAGCATCTAAAGACCACGGTATATCGTCTTTAAACCGATGGCTTGATAGAGAGATTCAATCATACTCTCAAACAAATGCTTCATAAGGTGGACAACGAGGATGGAAGGAACCTTTTTGCCTATCGGGAAGTCCCACAAGCCTCCACAGGGTTCTCCCCTTTTGAATTATTGTATGGGTGACAACCCCGGGGCATATTAGATATCTTAAAAGAAGGATGGGAAGAAGAGGCTCTTCCCTCTACAAATATATTGGAATATATTTTGCAATTACGCGATAGATTTGGTAAAATTCGGCCCGTCCTTAAAAGTCACATGGATGAGGCACAAACAGCACTGGGGCTTGGCTAAGAGGGGAAGGGGGCGTTTCACATATGGGTGCCTGAGGAGCACCATCCAGGCTTAGACAAGGTATGTAATACCTCACCAGGGCAAGATGGGGCGCCATTGATAATAAAACCATCTCTTTTCTCCACCATAGCTCTTAGAAGCCACCTAGTGAGGGAGCCTCAGCCATGGCCCATTTAACTAAACCATGCCTCTTCCAGTCAGTATTACATAAATTTTAGGGCTCCTGGAAGATGGCATCTCAGTCCAAGGACCGAAGTTCCCCAAGATGAACTTCGCCAACCTAGACCCACTCGAGAGAGCTGATAGTTTTGAGAAACCACAGAAGCTAAAGAGGCATGTTACACTTGATTTATGTTGTGTCACTGCAAATTCATTTTTGTTCATTGTTTTGCACTTGGGCAGTAAACAGGGTAGCCCTGTTGGTACCCCGTCTTTTATTTGGTTCTATCCCTCATTTGCACTTCAAAATAGTTAATCATGTTGACTAGAGTGCTCTGACTCTGGTTTCTCAGTGGGTCAAAAGATGGCCTCCATAGCAAGACACCCCACTTATATTCTTTCAGTGAATAGGTTAGTACTATGGTGGAAACCAGACATACATTTAGAAGCAGTGCCCCCTCCTGCTTGGTGGTACAATAGGTCATCTTACTTGAGCCCTCTAGAAGGTCTGTAAGCATGCATGTATGACATGGCATGTGGACTGGGCAGACCTTGCCAAGAGGTTTCTGACATGGGAGAGAACATCTGCGTTGGAGTGGAGAACACATGATGATGATGAATCATGAACATGTAGGGCTGCAGCTCCAGGAACCAATAGGTACCCCATGGGTTTCACTCCTTATGAAGTGCCAGCCATTACAGGGGAGCATGGTCTGTCACTAGGGTAAATCTCCTGCTCCAGGAGGTGATATCAAAGTTGGGTAATGGACATTTAATGGCGAGCAGCTAACACTTTCTGGCAATGTTTCCCATCTCCTACTCCAACATGATGAGATGCTCAGCTCCTTTAATAATCTGACTTAGCATGGCACAGATGCATTAGTCTGGAGGAAAAAAAGTAAAGAGAAGTTAGGAGTCACAGTATGTAAAATTGAAAATCTCACAGTAAATTAGTGTGAGCATCATGTATGCCCAGAAAAACAAGTGTTCTTTATACCATTCATGCAGGAAAGACTCAAATTTACAAAGTAAAAAAAAAACTGAGGTCAGTTACCTACTCTACATTTAACAGTAGAATGCCTAGGGAGAGACTCGGAACAATAAGGGGCTTAAGTCAGGTAATCTTTTAGCACTATAGATTTTATTTTTTGCTTTCGTCTTCTCCATTTGCCAGCTAACCTTACTATAATAAATTTATACATTGACATTTAATTTTCACTGTAGTCACCTTTAAATGATCCCAGAGATAGACTGTCCATCATGGTGAATCCCAGTGGGATATGCTGTTAGGCCACACTCATTAAGACAAAGTGAGCAAGCAAACAAAAAAGAAGGGGAAATCCAGATAGAGATGTGATATAAGTGGCCCACTTCATCCTCAGTGCACCTCTGCTATGATATGACTTTACTAACCACTGCTGAACCCCCTACAGGTCTGACTTGTGAGATGTTGTTATGTCTGGGTTAACCATACCTGACACAACCCCCTTGAACCCGGACATCAATAGTCATGATGGCAGGGTAATGAGGACACACAACAAGAAGATTAGTGCTGGTGCTTTTATGTGGGAGTTAAAATATCCATAAATAAATAATCCTAAAGAATATTAAAATCCAGAATAAAACCTTTGTGTTAAAATTGGTATACTGCTCTCTTCTCCTGTGAACCTCAGTGTATTTTTCTCTTGCCTCCATCGCTAACCCAACTAGGTCTCCTCAGCCAGCAATGACACCAGCAAGCATGATCATGCTTTAAAATGGCTTTCATCCCAGCCACTTCATTTGGTAACACGCTGAAACACCCATATCCTAGCACCATCACCCCACCACCATTCCTAAGTGTCTGTAGGATGATCTCCGAAGCCAATTGGCCACTCCTGCTCCCTGTATAGGATTAACTTGCTCCTGGAGTGCTATTCCCTTCTCTCCATGTGGTACCACCTCCTGACCGCTTCGCCTTCCGTCCGCTACACTGGCTCATATTCCCTGATCTCCTTATTGCTCACAAACATTATTTATTTATTTATTTATTTATTTATTTATTTATTTTTTCATATAGTTTCTCCTTTTCAGTTCTTCTTCCCACCTGACTTACTCATGCTCCTTTATACACTGTGGTTGCAGGTGCTTTGCTTAATGACCTACAGCATGGCAGCTGAGCTGAACTGCGTGTTAATAACCAATCAGCTCGCATACCTATTGAACACCCAATGGCTGCATGGCTTCACAGCAGCACGCACCTGTACCCACTAACCTGATCTGCACTATTATTATTTTAAAGACTCTGCACCACCACAGACCACCTACTTGCTTTACCACATACACAGATGACAAGATAGATGGAGAAAATCATTTCAATAAAGCAGAAGTGAGGGCTGAAAAAACAGGGAATTAGTTTTAAACCACTTTAGCAAGGGGCAGCAATGCAAAAGAAAACCAGCAATTTATGAGTGAGGTACTGGAATTGGTTATAATGCCTTAAAAGGCAAGACAGTTGATCAGAATGCTTAAGAATAAAAGTGTTATTAAGCAGTGACTGCAGTGATGAAGGGTTAAATGTTTAGGAACATGGTGTTAACATCTGGTTTTAAAACAAGACAACATAATATGAAAAGGGTTTCTCTGATTTCATTTCTTCTGTCAATCATCTAAACTCTTTCAAGCTCTCTTCATGTGGCACTTGTGGAGTGCAATTAATATTAGTTAGCAAACAATGAACAGCGAAGTTTCATTAGGTCTAGAACTTTACTTTCCATGTGTTAGACCTGGTTAATTTTTGCTTTGCACCCTCTCCCACCAATAACCTAAATCTTTGGGGGAGCATTAGATTAATCAAAAATTTTAATCTCTGGTTTTTGACAGATGTCGACGTTTTAGGGTCCCCTGATACCAAAAACATTGATATCTTGATGATGGGTACAGAAGCTTTGAACCGCACAGTGAAAAAAATTAGGGAAAACCTTTTATCTCACTCATACATGAAAATATCTTGTACATAAGCAAAAATATCTCGTACGTACATGAAAGTATGTTTTCACCTGCGTACGAGATGTTTTCACGTTTGTACTAGATAGTTTCACGTACGTACGAAATAAAGTTAGATTAAAAAATTACGAACATGAGCTACCTAATTACACCTTTACCAAGGCTATGGCGCTTCAGTTTGATGTCACTTCCAGCTCTTGTAGAACTGTGATATAAAAAAAAGCAGATGGGTATGCTTTTATTTATTAATGGAGTGTGGGATGGTTGGAGATGGGTTTAACTACAGCCTGCAATACCTATGACATACATCAGGTAATGCCCACAACATCATTCACAAAATGCCCATTGTATACCACGTTACACTATGGTTAAGATTAGGCTTGTGGCAGGGTAACAATTTAGGTAGTGCTTTATGTTTACAGATAGTCGTCTGCACACTAGTACAAAACACCTGAGGAGATATGGTGTATTTTTTCCTTCCTGGCAAACAATTTGGTGTGTACAACTTACTATCTCATGCCCACCATGTATACTGTATATCTCATGCCCACCACTTACCATAGCCTGCATACCAGATACTTTAAAGTTGCACCGGCCAATACTGCGTGTGTGCTGCATAGATTCAGATGAGCACTAAATACCATTGCGTGCTCGTGTACATCATTTTCTGGAAACAAGACATATCACTGAACAGTCTGGTGTTTTCCTCACAGAGTTATATTTCACAGAAATGGATATTGGCAAGTTTTAAAAGCAGACTATGCATTCAAGCCCAGATCGTTGGATCCATGAAGCAGCAGTTCTAATCACTGCACTAACAGAACCTGTTCTGTCTGAAAGCTTTACAGGTACAGCAAGTTCAGATGCAAACTCTGCCTTTGCTTTCCTTCATTGAGTCATGGTACCTAAAACATTAGACATCAGACAGACAGTTTCTCTTCTGTTTGTGAGGTCCAAAACATATGCATTTCTTATTCCTTATAGCTAAATTTTATGCATTGCACTGCCAGCTAAATGCTCGATGTTTTGATACTCTCACAGAAAATAACATTAGACTACAACTGCAACTTTTGACCAAATGATTGATTGGGCGAGTCACAGATTGATCAGACTGAATCGCTAGGGATGTCAGACTACACAATTGGTTAATACGAGCTCACAACATGACTGCCACTGACTCTCTATAATTAGATAAATGCAGTTTGTGACAAAAATATCACTGGAATAGTACTGCAATTCCATTCCTCAAATCCTTACACTTGCTCCCAGTTAAGTTTCAGGCAAATTTCAAAATCCTTCTTTTAACACATAAATTCTTAAGGCCCTGTTTACGTATTTGAGCTTATCATGACTTACAAACCAGAGTGTACATTAAGATTTCAAGATGCTTATGATTCCAAGGATTACTTAAATAACAGTGGGAGGCTGTACTTTTACTTACAGGGCCCTGAAGTTGTGGCATGTTCATCCTGCTACTATAAGAGATGGCCCTTCAGTCTCAGATTTAAAATCCAGGCTGAAAACTCACTATGTCAGTGTATAGCATAACCTGAATAGAGCTGCTGATTAGCTATGCATATGCATCTACAGTATATTGTTAGTAATTAGTACTAACATATAAGTAATACAATAGTTATAAACTGTTACTAATGCTCCCTTGTTCCTTTTCTCTCCTAAGTATCTTCATGTTGCACTTGGTGCAACGGCTCTACAGTGAAGTTGTTTGCCTTCCATGGAAAAGTCATCTTAGATAAAGGAGCACTGGAATCATCAAGTAGAAGGGTCCTTTCATCAGATCGACTGGTCCAGCACTGACTCCACTGTAGAATGGCCAGCAGTGGGCAGGCGGCTTGTTGGCCAAGGTCTCCAGGACTGTGAATGTGTCTGGCTTTTCTGATTCCTTTTCTAGAATCTAGCAGTAATTCTACAATTAGCCGATTGACAGATTTTGTTGTTTATTAGTTTTGTTAATTAATTACTACTTTGATTTTGATGTATTTGAACAGATATGTGTTCTTATACTGTATGTGATAGTTCTGTATTTAATGAGTGGTATAATCTGTTCTTGCATTTTGCCTTGAGAGTTGTGGCGGTGTTCTGCCTCTGTACCTGGTGATGAGAGCTGTACAAGAACAAAGTAGTTTCAGATATTGTATTGTATTCCTGAGGTGGCAATGATAGATTGGCTATCTAGTTCTGTGAAGCGGACTACTTATGTTCTGTTTTCTGTATTATACTTACCTCATTTTTTTGACACTCAATAGAAAATAAGACACTCTGAGAGAAAATTCTGAAAATTCTGAAAGCAAGTCTCTAACTTAGTAAACAACTCTATAATTATGATACTTTTGGAAATTAATTATGCACATATTTTCATTATGGGTGACAAGGGCTTGCTGGGCTTCGTAAAACTAGCATCCTGGATATAAATCCCTTGCCCGCTCATTGTCTGTGTGCATTTTGCGCATTCTCTGCATTTTCTCTGTCAATTCCTGCTTTCCTTCCATCTCCCAAAAATGTGCAGTTTATGTAAATTGGAAACTCTAAATAGGCCCTGTAGTGTTGTGCTTAATGCAGTCCTGCAGTGAACCGGTGCCTTACCGGGGAAGTTTTTCTGATTTATGCACAATTTTGCTGAGATTGTCTCCATTACCCCCTCATCCCTGAATTACACTGTGTGTCAAACATTTTTTTATTATTTTGTAGTGGAGTTGGGCAACAGAAATAAAAACATGGAGTCTTCGAACAGCAGACATTAAAATGCTTCTAAAGAACTACTTCTACATTGAATTTAAAATTCAATTACAACTAGCTTGCATGGGATTAACAAAACTGAACAAAATTAAGTGTCACCTTAAAGTCAAAATAGGTATCCTGTGATGTGTTCCACATTTCCTCAGACAAGATTTTCAGGATGTTGCATCATACCTGGATATGCCTCCTTAGGGTATGATTCCTAGCTGTGTGGGTTTTGCATGTCATTCCTGTGTTCAACAACAATATTTATTTATGTAGCACATTTCCATACTAACAATGCAGCTCAAAGTGTTTTACATGATGAAGAAAGAGAAAAAAGACAAAAAAAAATACTTCAAATTAGGGAACACAAATTAACATAGAATTAAAGTAAGGTGGGGTCCAGTTTAGCTCTGCATGCTGTTAGGTTTCCTGTTGTCCCAATTGCACTGGTGTGTGAGAATGTGTACAACTATTATTTTGTTCTGCATAACCTGAGGAAATAATGGTTTTAAGCATATGAATGCTTTTATTATTATTATATATTTGGCCAGTACTTTTACAAAAGGTATTAATACAAGACCAGAATCCCATACAACTGCTTATAGAGGTCTCAAACAGCTGGAGAACAGGCAGGTTAAATGACTTGCTCATTGTTTCACAGTAACTTAGAGGTGACAAATGAAGTGTATGGTGTCCCAACCAGCATGCCATAACACCTAACTATGTGATCTGATGCCAATAGAACTATTAATTGAACATACTCTGTGTGGATAAAAGGTGCTCCTACTGCTGCTTTGTTCTGTCTGAAAATTCAAATTCCATGGTTTATAAAAAAAGCACCCTAGCACCCAAGTATAGTAATTTGATAATTATGGATGAATTTTACATCCAACTTTAACAAAATAACAAAAACAAGAATATGTGTGTGATTGATAAGATTAAGAAGCCAAGTTCAGACTTCAGTTAAATGCAGAACATTTTTATACTTACTGCCTTAGTAGTTCTGAGCTTTGCTGTATGTTCATATGTAAGTACGAGGGGGAGTAAAGCTAAAGTTAGAAAATGGGATTTATCAGAAAATGGAATGAACCTTAGCAAACCTGATAATGTCATTTTTCAATGTAGTCTCCACCCTTGTCAATGCACTTGCACCACCTGCCTGGAATTGCCTGTATTCTGGCAGAATATAAGGTCATATCTTGTCCTCGCAACCACTTGTGCATACAAGTTATTGTCAAACACTAAATGCTGAGGGGTACTACAGTCAAGTTACTGTGACTTGTCATTAAGAAATGACATCTGTTTTGTTAAGGTTCATTCAATTTTCTAATAAATCCCATTTTCTAACTTTAGCTTTCTTGAAAACACTGCTCCAGTGCTCATGCGCCTAGATAATGGTTTTGGCTGATTCTTATTGTACAATCTCATTTTGTGCTTCTGTTTCTGTTTTTTGTAAACTGTTTCAGATCTGATCAACTACAGGTGGAGTTTTCTGGAAGGATGGAGTGCATGTGGCGGTTCATCATAAGTTTTTCTAGAGACTAGAAATTATCAATCAGGTTGTTGTAGTTTTTCATTTGAGTCGCAATACTTTATGTTTCACATTCAGGCTATTCTTATAATGTATCAGTATATTCTCATTCATTGTCAGAAGATGCCTGTACATCACTGAGAACAGCCCTTATTTATTTTCGACTGGACATCTCACCTACGAATGATTTGCTGTAAAATTTGTTAATCTGAACATCTGCTGTAGGAGTCTGTAAGGCATGTTCTGGTTTGTGTTGTTCCAATAGCTGACTGGAGCTTTATGGGTGATCATGGGCTCTTTAGTGTTTGAGGAGTGGTACTGCACACAAGTACAACACTTTCCATCGTCTCCTTAATTTGTTTGTACATCCCGGGCCAAGTCATAATATTATAAGCTGTTTCTCATCTTTGAAGATAATGTTGTTCATCTGTGAAAACATGTCCGTGTGATGCCAGTTTTTACTTCTTTTGTCACTCCTACAGTCCAAACACATCCTTGGTCACACCTACTCTTGCCTTTTTTCCATTGTTATGTCTTTCACTTGCTCTTGCAAGGTAATTGTAATTAAGTGGACATAACCCAAGGCTTTTTGAGTCTTGACTACATCTGAATTTATACAAGCTATTTGCACAACAGCGTTGTTTTCTTATGTGCAAATCAGCCTTCTTCTTTGTTGTTTTTCTCATATTCTGGATAGTCTTTAATTTATATTTCTTTTTTTTTTTTTTGCTGTTTTTTTTTTACATCAGCTGGTTTTTGCCTGACATTTGGTTGTATCTGTTATGAATGTATCCTTGTTTTTTAGTTTATTTTCATTTTTGTGAATTTTATATTTTTTCCGCTGCTGCCTTCTTTGATCTTTGTCTACATTGTTGGTAATTTTGCCACTGTCTTTTTCTTCAATAATTGACAATTTGGTCCTTCATTTGTGAATTAAAGAATTCAATACATGTCATCTGATTGTCTCAGCTCTTTGCTGAGGGATTAGCTGGTTTTACCTTGCTAATGTTATTTGGCTCTCCTTTTGTGTTTTTCAAATACAGTGAGTTTTTCTGGTCTTTTGACCATTTTTGCTTTGCTGTTTTGGGCTCCTGACATTTTGCTTTGGTTCTTGGTTTTCAAGCCTTGCAGGCTTGTTTTGGTAATTATTGGGTCACCTTTCATTTTGTTTCTGTTGTTTTGGGTATTTAAGTTTGATATTTTCATTTTTAGATATTTTTAGATTATTTAATCATTTTCCCTTGAAATTTGTAAGTATTTTTGTATTTTGTGCCTTTGTATCTAATTTGAGTTTTATGATATTTTTGCCTTATTGGATGCTTTTCATCTCTCTCTATATATAAAATCCAATGCCTTTCTGTCTGTCTGTCTGCTTTTCACGAGAGAACAACTTAACGGATTTAGATTAGGTTTTTTTCTATAATTTGCGTGAACATTCTGGTTGATTTTGTGACTTCTCTCATCACGCTAAATATCATAGTTCTGTTCTGGCAGGGATTTATTAGCGCGAATCCAAGAGACAGGCAGCAGGCTGAGGGAAGGGGGAAATGCCTCCATTTCAGTTGGTGTATGTCTCTCCATGTGTTCGAGCATACTCTGCCTCTGCTTAGCTAGCGACACCTGTTTGTTCAGCAGACATTATCATCTAGAGATCGTTAAGGAGTAACATTTCAAGTTTTTGAAAGAGAGGTCACAGCTATATGTGTTTTACAGGGGAACTGCTGATTGCCAGAGATATCACAGCCAGGTGTTCTTCTCCCCACGTGGGGTATGCTCTCCCGTCAAAGCTCAACACATTTGACATTGGTCTGTATGTACCTCCCACTTGGCCAGACATACCTTCCCAACTTTTTACATTTTTGGCAAAGAGATCACAGCTACATTCTCACCCCGATAGCAAAACCAAAAATATTGTATATGAAGAGGCCCTCGGATAAGAAAGCTATCAATATAAATTCTTCTCAATACAAATTACATTTTTTTAATTGATTTTAAAAATTTGTCCTGTTTCACTACTATGCAGGAGAAGCCGCAGGGGAAAGTTAGTTAATTAATACAGTAAAGTAAACAGTTTAGGTTTTGTTTATTTAAGCCAGGGGTTTTGATGGCTCCCATTTACTTTTAACTGGTTTTGTTTTTGGCATTCAGGCCTTTCTTGTGTTTTGAGGCCTAAATAACAACAATATCCATTTTAGTTTGCACTCACTTGCACAGCCACTCACACTGTCCTAGCCATGTATACCACACATTCAGATTCACTATTGAATATTGTCATCTGTGGATTTCATACTCGAATGTAGACTGTAGTAATGTAGTAATTCAAGCTGTGTGAGATGTAATTTTAGTGCTGTGTGTGGGAATGGGTGGTGGAAGAATATGAAGCAGAATTAAAATAATTACTTTTATTTTTTGCATTGAAAACAATCTAAAGTTACAGCTCACTGTTTTAGATGGTTTGTGTCAACACAACAGCCAGCAAGGACAGAAACAAGCAAGGCATGCTAAGGTCACCCAGAAAACTATACCTAGATCATGGTGCAGCCAGTTATTTTCTGGTATTTTTCTGTTTGGTATAAAATAATGTGATAGGGTAATATCTGCCATTTCTTGATGTAAGGAAAGTTTTACCACACAATGACAACAAGTCAGGCACCTCAGGTCTAAGGCATCACACTTGTTCTTAGAGGTCAAACTAAGACTAATGTCAAATGTAATGACTTCTACCTGTGGGGCATGTCAGATTTGCTGACTACAAGTCCTGATCTCACTATGTCATAGTAAATGACTGAAAGTCACTGCCTATGTCATATTTAGCAGTCGCGTGCTGATGGCCCAGCACAGTCCTGCTCACCTCCTTTTCTGACAGCATACTGCCTGACAGAACCAGTACTGTATTAAGAGTTAATAGCTGGAGATATCTCAGCATCATTCTTGTCTCTTTATTTCATTTTTCCTTTGTTTTTATATGTAAAACATGAAATATCACACAGACAAGCCTCTGTAGTTAGTGATGCACAAAGGCCCCATGCTACCTGACAGAGCTGACGCTGTAAAAAGTGTTAATGGGTATAGCAAGTTCATTTGCAGTCTCTGCCCTTTTTTCCATTCTGCTTTAGTGCATAAAACAAGAGACATCAGACAGACAAGCTTTTTTTCTGTTTGCAAAGTTCAAAACATACATTTTCCTTATTCTTCATCGCTGGCTTTTATGCATTGTGTTTCCGGATGACCATTCATTGTTTGGCTGCTCTCCTGTACACACAACCCGCCTCTTTGACTATAGACAAAGTTAAACTTGTTTGATTTTATCATAGAAGGTTGCAGAATAGTTGTAGTAAGTTGCTGGGCTTGTAACCATGTTGATAAATACTCCTATTTTGGAATTCTCTGTTTTTCATTAGACACCTTGCCAACATAGATGTTCATTCCCCAAAACAGCTCTGTAGCTAAAGAAAAAAATCACTCCAACCAGCTAACTAACTTATTTAGTACAAGGGTGTGGGTGCTGATACCAGTCTTAGCATCACTGGGTGCAAAAAGGGAAGAAAAACATGGAGGGGGCTCCAGTCAGTCACAGGGCACAGTCAGTTTAGTGCTGCTAGATTAAAATAATCAGAATTATTGGAAGGCTGATACATGGAATGCAGGAATAAAACTGGAGAACCTAGAGGAAAGCCCACACAGATATAGGAAGAATGTGCAAGATCCACAGAGATGGTTCCTGGGCTAGGATTTGAACCCAGGATAATGGAGCTATAATTAGTGAGTACACTTTAATCTTTTATAGCATCAACGTAAGAGGCTTTACAAACCACAACAGGTCAATATGTGAAGTTGCAAAATAATTCAAATTGAATATAATCCAGCTTTTTACTTAACTGGCTTTTTCTAATACACAATTCTGGGAATACAAAATAAATGACATGAATATTGAGAACCTGTAGAGACCCTAAATGTCCTGACATCCATATGAATTAAAACACAGTGAACCAAAGTATGTACAGTAATAGTAATTGTTTGAGAGAAACAAGTATACAGAGCTGTGGAAAGTATGGGCTCCTGTCTGATTTTGTGCCATGGTGAGTTTGATGAGATCTTTCTACAGATTGTAGGCATACAAAGTGCAGACAAAGTTTCCTGCACAGTGATTAAATACTGTATAATATATTTTGTTGTAAGAAAGTTACTAGCCCCCTGAACTCAGATAATTAAAATCACCAGACTGCTTTTATTTTCAAAGCCAGAGGACCCCCTACCAGCCAAGTAAGAGTTGCCATGACAGGTTAACTGGTGTGTCCTTTAGTGCAGAGTGAGAGAGACTGCCTTGTTGTCTAGTATTCATCCAGACTTGCACCCAGCCAGACAGAAGCTCTGATTCCCTGACACCCCTTTTCTTCATCATTCAGTAATCAAGTTTTTTTATGTTATATTTTATATGGCCATTGGTACAACGGTGTATTTTGTATGACCCTGACATTTCAAGTACAATTACAGCCATGAATCAGTAGTGCTTTAATATATTTACATTATTTTGTCCTTTTTTAACAGAAACGTGTCTCGCAGGTAAAGGTCATGTAGCCTTGAAAGAGTTAACTGTTGTGTCAACCAGCGCGGTGTAGCAATCCAGCTGGGCGAGTTTTAATGCAAATTATTGTTAAGCCTAACAGAATGCAGCCCACAACAGAGGATCAGGCGAAAGGAAAGCCAAGCCTGCGTAAATGTGAGGAGTTGCAAAACGGCTTTACAACGAAGAAACTGAAGCTTGCCTCTCTGAGAGTAATTGGACTGAGCGTGTCGCATGCGTGTCTGCGCCCTCCTGAAAAGCCCTCCATTGACGTTTAGAGGCGGCGCTCCACAGATGTACACACGACATTGCCAACCTTATTTTTTATTACTGATCCCGAATTTCACAAAGTGTAAAATGAACTCGTAGATTTACGTTAAAAGTTAACCGAGTTGTGCGGTACGGTAGCACAATAGTTAGCTGTACTGCACCACAGGCTTTGAACCCCAGGACAGTGAAGCTTGCGCCTCCCCGTGTACGGCGTGCGCCTTAAAGTGATTGGAAACTGTAAACTGGCCCAGTATGGGTGTTCTTGGGTGTGTGTCCTTTAGTGGAGCCTCATCCAGTGGGGGTTCTTGCCTTACCCCCAAAGCTTCCTTTATACGCGCCAGTTAACATCGACTATGAACTGAATAAACGGGTTAAAATTAACTTGAGGATAGCAGCAGAGAAGGGAGGTCCTCACGTGGTCGCTTTTCAAAAGTTATTGTGACTGGGAAACATGGACGATCACGCTAGAAAAAAAAAACTCGCAATTTTTCGTTTATGCCATCATACGTCGAACCAGTGTCTGCAAAAAATGTGGAACCTTCAGAGTACGAAACAGAAGAATAAAAACTCTTTCAAGTTTGTTCACGTTGTTTCCATAGCCCTGTGTAACCGACACACGCGTTTCCCCAAAAATACATCCCTTCTGCAGCTTGCCCCAGTTTAGTCACTTTTGGAGTCATCTTAGTGTTCTGTGTCACCTGCTACGGCGAGCCTTTGGGGTCATCCCCGGTCTACCCAAAAAGGCCGTATCAGTTTAGATTGTTTTGTTATAATATCATTTCAGAAGGCAAGTGGGCAAGGATGTAGGCCGGGCATAACGCGGACATGAATCAGCAAATCGTTCTATTCCCATTAAAGGTGTTAAGCAAGTTCAGGGTGTTTGTGCTGTTACTGCTGCCTTTAGAGACTTTGTAAGAAAGAAAGAAAGAAAGAAAGAAAGAAAGAAAGAAAGAAAGAAAGAAAGAAAGAAAGAAAGAAAGAAAGAAAGAAAGAAAGAAAGAAAGAAATCCCAATAGCCTTTCCAGCTTTTCCTGCACTCACTTCAGCCCATTTGGATAAAACCATTCATGATACAGTACATTAAACGTACACACAGCAGCATACAACTCAGGGCTTTTGTCTGTGTATAGATGATTATGAAACTGCCTCATGCAATCTAAGGAGAGACATGAAAGTCAGTAAGTGACTATATGTGGAGAAAGTGAAAGGCCAATTTGAATAGTCTGATCATAGGCGCATGTGGCAAGGTCTGCTGACAACAATGGACTATAAAGTAACTACTCCTACCATGGCGAATGCCAACACCTCCCTGGCAGATGAGCTTATTCATTGCATGCGCAAGGATGTGAATGCCAGTAATGTCATCCCACGCTCTAAAACATCTGCGTCGGGTGAAGAACTCAGTAAGGAAACAGAGGTTAAGGAGACCTTTCAGGAAAATGAACACCGGAAGGCAGTAGGCCCGAACAGCATTTCAGGATGTGTTAATAAGATCTGTGCCACTCAACCTGCACCAGTGTTCATGATAATATTTATTCTCCTCTTAACCCCACCAACATGCTTTAAAAGACTCACTATTGTCACTGTACCTGAGAAAGCAAGTCCAACCTGTCAGAATGACCATTGTCCTGCCACTCTAAGATGATGTTGTGTCAAAAATCACATAACTGTATACTATTCTCTGCTAAATGAACTTGAACCATTACAATTTGAAAATTGCTGCATTAGATCCTCAGTGGATGCCATCACTGTGATTCTTCATACAGTACTAGCCCACCTGGACAACAAGAGAGGGAATTATGTACAAATGTTATTTATAGATTGTAGATTTGCTTTTGACATAATAATCCCATCTAAGATCCTCACCAAGCTCAGGAACCTGTGTCGGAGCACTTCACTGTGCAATTGGATTTTTAACTTCATGACAGGCACACCCCAGCTGGTTCAAGTGGGAGACCACATTTCATCATCCCTCACTCTCAATACTGGTGCTCCCCAGGGCTGTGATCTGAGCTGACTGTTTTACTTCCTCTTTACATATGACCACACAGCTTTACATGACACTAACGCCATAGCTAAGTCTCCTGATGACACAACTGTGTTAAGCCTGATATCTAACAACAATGAGCAGGGTTACCTGGATGAAGTGCAGAGTGTGTCCACTAGCGTTATGACAACAGTCTACACCTGAATGTCAGGAAGGCAAAAAAGATTATTCCGGACTTTGGGAAAAAACAGCAGAGGCACTCACACCCCTTCAATGTTAACAACACTGATGTGGAGAGGGTGGACAGTTTTAGATACTGTGGTATCCACATCACAGAGGACCTAACCTTTCCACACATACCAACACCTTGGTAAAGAAGGCACAACAACATCTTTACCACCTCAGACACCTAAAGAACGTGTAAACATGCACCATCAATAGTATCCTGACAATGAAGTATTACTGCCTGGTTTGGAGACAGCACATAACAGGACAACAAGGTTCTGCAGCTAGTGGTGCTGTATGTTGAATGGATTACTGGGTGTGCACTAGCTCACTTCAAGGACATCTGTACCAAGCGAATTATTAGCAATACCAGCCATTTCAACAATAGCCTCTTTACTCTACTGTGATCAGATAAATGATACCACTGTTTAAACTCTAGTTTAGGAAGACAGAGGATATACCAGGAGTATATCCATAGTCCATATACATCTTGAATAAGGAAAGTGTCTATTTCTGACAAATAAAATTTGATTTATTTTTTATAGGCTAGAAAGGTAGTAAAGCATTTGATGTTGTGAATTACGAAAGCATTATAGAAAGAAAGAAAAAAGAAATCCATCCATCCGTCCCTCTGTTTCCTTAACTAACTTTATCCTACTTAAGGAATGTGAGACGCTGCAGCCTAGCCAGGGAGCATCAGGTAAAAGGCAGGAACCAACAATAAACAAGTCTCGGCCAAGCTTGCTCATATACAGGCAGTTTAGAATTTCCAATCGCGTGTTTAGGGATGTAGAAGAATAACCGACCTTAGACAACTTGGAGCTGGGCAGATTTGGAACCACTCTTGGGAGGTGGGATTCACCACTGTGCCAATTAGAAAAAAGATGCCAATTAGAAAAAAGATATTTAATTTCAATTAGGCTTTACTTAATAAATTGTTTATGCTTTTTTTTTCGATTTTACAAGCTGTTTCACAACACCTCACATTTTTATATTCTATAAATGTAGTACTGTATTTGACATCTTAGATTACAAAGACATTCACAAAAGAAAGAAAGAAAGAAAGAAAGAAAGAAAGAAAGAAAGAAAGCTGATCACAGAAAGGGCGAAGTCACACACTGCCTGGCCAGCCAAACAAGTTGGGCTGCTTTGTGTTCAGCTCCTTCTATGCCTGTGAGCAGAGGCTCGTGTTTACATGACACTTGTTGAGCTGCTTTAAACATTGTGCCAGTTTCCGTCTGGACACGTGACAAATATTTTGTAACTTTTTTGTTTAGAAGTTTACTCTTCATTATTATGACATATCATCTGGTGACACTTGTGACTAAATTGCTACACAAATGAACATTGTGAATGAATATTGGGGTGCACAGACCTTTGTTGAGGAGGTGCATGTTCATTAATAGATATTGACCTCTGAGTTAAAACTTTTCCCATTTCATGCAGCTTCTTGTTATGCTGCTGGACTTCAGTGGATTTTGGTGTGGACTGAGGAATAGTTTACTGCTCTGGGATCAGGTGGAGCAGAATTTTGTTAACAGTAGATATCATGTACATTGTTTTTGTAACCATGTGAAAATGGGGGTCTTAGATTTGAGCATTTACAAAGGCAAATGACAGCTTCATTAGGATAGAAATGTATGTAGCAATTTCCGAAGAATTGTTTCAGTGGTGTTTTGAGCCCTTAAATTAAGCCCCACAGATACTATGCAGCCTTACATTGCACATATATATTGTATCTTCTTTTTTACTTTGATTTGTAATATATGGCCTTATTTTTTTCATGTGACATTTTTTGTTGGTGGATTTGCCTTACTAACAAATTAGAAGCTGGCCATCTCAGAGAATGTTGGCAGGGTATTACAAACTGCAGGAAGAAGAAGGTAACATGGCGACTTCACCTCTTGTCCCTGGCATTCCACAAATGATATGAACACAACCAGTTTACCGGTAAAATGAAACAAATAAAGTGCACACCCTGTGGCACAGTGAAGTGGCGAATATCATTACATTCTCTGATTTTGCTAGGACTCTTCATTTTCTCATTGGCTTCTTCCAATTGTTCAGGCAGGTGGCTAGCTTGGTTGCAGACTCTTAAGAGAGTTTTTGAATAAATGAAGGGGTGTGACTCCACAGAGACGTGTATCAGATTCATGTTTGCCCTAGAAGAGGTTTTCTCATCCCTGACCCTGACCACCAGGAAGTGGATATGGAAGATGAACAATTGGCTATACCAGGTAAACTGCTATACTTGTAGTTTTCACAACTTTTGAATGATGTGGATGCTCAAGTAAGACAATGAAAAGATATGTAAGCTAAAAAAAAGTCCAGAGTACCTGACAATACAAATGCACACTCATCTGTAAGTAGTTGTTAATGTATTAGGAGGCACTGTGTTTAGTGCTGACATTAGCGGCTTTAGTGACCTGGGTTCATATATGCCCGATCCCTGTATTAGAAAATCAGAAACATTATGAGGAGAATAGGCCATTCAGCAAAACAAGGATGTTCATCTGATTTACCTAGATTTTCCAAATTAACATCAGTTTGCAATTTGAAGGTCCCTACTCTTCACAACACTACTTTGTAATTTACTCCATGTGTCTATTGTTCTTTGCATAAAGAAAACCTTTATAATATTTGTGTGAAATCTGTCCTTAATAATAAGTTTCCAACCATGCTCCCGAATTCTTCATGCAGAATGTATTTTAAAGTAACAATTTCCTACATAATTTTAAGCATTTCATTGTAGAGGAGGAGTCTGCATTTGCTTCCTGTATCCATGTGGATTGTCTCTGCTTACTTTCATTAGAGCTGTTCAATCCATTAGGTGATATAGGCTGCCACCTAGGGTGCTGTTTATGAAAGTTAATGGTATATGCTCTGGACCTTTCTGCCTTTTACCACACCATGCACACCAAGAACCACCATTCTGGTAACTTAAGGCGCGGATGCTCCCCACCCAACCTTGAACTCTATAGGGGTTTTGACCAGCACTGACTTGCACATCCTAAAAATGTGAACATTAGGTTCATTGGTGACTCTAAATTTGCCCAGTATGACTGAATGTGTCTCGTGATGGACTGGCATCTCATCCAGAGATGCCTTTCTGATGCTGTATAGATAAAAACGTGCCCACCCATGATGTTATATTAGTAAATAAATTAATGAATATTGGTGTTTTACATTTAGGACTCACAAAGTGATATTTATAATATGAAGTACTCCTCATTCTTGCTGTGATTTAGGGCTTTGAATAAAGTGAATAATGCACGGATATGTAAGAGATATATAAGTGCATTGAGTGTTTGGGGTATAAAAGTGAAAAGAGCGGTGTCCATGGTGATCAAACTATATGCCAGTTTGGCTTTACCATAGACACCCTGAAAGCTATGGTCACACACTCTTTGGGTGGATGATGGGGCTTGGCAATTAGCCTTTCTAATTATTTTGTCTCAGTGAATTAATTTTATGGGGTTGGACAGAAAATAAAGGATGATGATTTTTTAGTGCTGCTGGTATCTTGACTCACATTTACAGCATTGGCATCCACAAACAAAGTTCACTATTCCATGTTGTTCCCATGATCCTTAAACATTCAGATCATTTTTAAAAATGATTTATACAACATCGATCGATCAATTTTCAAAGCCTGCTATGCTTTTGCATTGCATTTGTCTTTTTCTTTTGAATTCACAGGCCTTGTTTTTAATAGTTAGCCACTACACCCATCCATCCATTATCCAACCCGCTATATCCTAACTACAGGATCACGGGGGTCTGCTGGAGCCAATCCCAGCCAACACAGAGCACAAGTCAGAAAACAAACCCCGGGCAGGGCGCCAGCCCACCGCAGGCCACTACACCCATCCATCCATCAGTCCAATCATCTATCCATCCTCTGCAGCTCTCAATGCGACTCCAGCCTGGCCCAAAGAAAACACACCCACATCTTCAGATGCCTGTCACCTGAGCATGTGTGTCTTTCAGATGTGGCTGGAGTTCAAATCCCTGTATTAGAATGAAGTCCATTTTTAGCTGTATTTTAACCTTTCTCCTATTTCTCTGGGTCCCTGTTACCTCTGGTTTTGATTACTGTACTTATCTGATCAATTTTATGTGATCCAGTGACTCATCATTTTTATCTACAGTTTGTTGCTCATTACTGTTGCTCACTCAAGTCCTGCATGTTTGCAAAGGGCTCCCATAAGCCTTGAATGCTAAAAAAAGGTACAAAAACCAGTTGTGAACTATACAAACATTTAGCAGCATGACAACTGGGTCTTCGGAGAAAAGAGATAAATGAGAGTTATGAGTGTACATAAATATGGAAGGTGAAGCTAACCAGTATCTAACATGCACACTGGGCCATGTTCCTCCATAAGGCCAGAATGGTGCACCTCACTTTCAGCTCCAGACCAAAATGGCAAGTACTAAAGGGGGCATAGTGTGATAAAATCCCATAAATCCAACTAGTAAAACTGACAGTATGGGTGGGAGGGGGCCTCAACATAATATATAGTGGGGAGGGGAGGGGACTTATCATGGCTAAATGAACCCCTGGAACCGGGCTTGAAACAGCATGTCAGACAGCATGTCAACTCTGCCACTTGATTGTACTTCAACACCAGGTCTGTGTCTCCTCATCCTGAGTGTTGACAGCCCCATTGAGTCGTTAACATGTTCTGCTCTGGTCAATTGTGAGATTTTTTTAGATTGTGAACTGGTCAGGTTTTTGTTGTGAGAACTGACCATTGGTGGCCTTCATTTAACATTTTGCAAGACCTCTTAGAAAAAGTCATATTGCAAGGTGAATATTCCCCAGGTTTATATCGAAAATTTAAATTCTGCATTAACATATATATTATATTATATTATATTATATTATATTATATTATATTATATTATATTATATAGCTACTGCATTTCTTATACATACATATAAAATGCAAAGTTGACAGAATGATTCACTCAGTCACTCAACTCACTCACTCATTACCCATTTAGCTAATAAGCTGAAATTTAGATGAATTTTACATCTAGGTCAGAATGTATCCGCTAAGAAAAGACTTATCAATATATCAATATTTACAGGTTGTAAGAGCCAATCTTAGAATGTTTAATGTTAACTTTACAATCGCTTAATTTCAATGGTAAAATATCAGTTTCTTATAGTTACTTAGAATATGGTATAGTCTTTTACTTCATATAAGTTAATGTAAAATAGAACTTTCATAGCTATATCTGTACACAAAGTGTTAATTAAGCCAGTTGGGAAATAGCCTTATTGCTAGCATGAAGTATTGGATATGTTTGCAAATAGCATATTGGCATACAGTTTTCTAACTGTTTTGATATGAACATTTGAAAGTATGACTGTATTACCAAACTTAGAGACACGTGAAACAATATAAGTAAACCTTAAACAGAACTTTCTTTAAACAATAACTTTTCTTTTCTTTAATATCAATTCTTCTCTGCTTTTGTGTGAATTGTTTTGCTTTGAACTTTTAATAAAACTTTTAAAACAAAGATATTTGGTCTGTGAAATTACTTGAAAACACGTCACACTGGTGCCAGAACTGTCCTATGAAGCTAAATAAAAGCTGTAGAACTTTGGTAATTTGGAACAAACGCAGCTACGGGGGTAAAATGCAGTAGAAAAAGTAAATGCTCCAAAATTTCAAGAAATGCTGTATCTATCTTAACTAAAATTTGGTGATATTAAAGAAAAATGAAAATGACATGACTTTTTTTTTTAATTTTACACAAATTTTTTATTTGTCAATATTTATATTTAATATGCTACCATGGCTGTTCATTTGTCTGTTCAGGATTTTAAATCACCTGTAGCTCACAAACTGTTTGACCTATTGACCAGAAATTTGGTATACAGTACATATACTATCATCTACTATCCAATTTCGGGGTAATGATTGACATCCAAGGTTATTTCTCTTTTTATTTTTATTGTATTTTATTGTAGAATCAACTCTCAGCAGCGGCCAGCAGGGTGGCTGTAATGGGCTAGATCTCAGTATTATAAAGAAAATAACATTGGGCTAGATCTCAGTATTATAAAGAAAATAACATTTCGGTGTGTTGCTTAGTGTAATGGGCTATAAACCAGTGTTTTAAAGAAAAGGCAGAATTTCTGGAAAATTCTGCTATAGGTTATTGCTGATGGCTATCTACAGGACATACATATTTACCTGTCTTGCTAAAGAGTCACCTGCTTTGAATAGTCAGACTGCTTTGATTTAGTATCTCATCTACATACAATGTGGGGATACAGAACTGTCTGCTTCCTTGGAAAATTGGTTTCTAATCAAGGACTCAAAGTAAATGTGTTTACACTATTTGTTATGCAGAGGAAATTGGCTTGCACCATTGTTTTCACTGATTGCCATGTTGATCTAGGCAGAAATTGAAGTATATATATATTTCTGGGAAAAGGAGAATAAAAAAAAAACAGAGAAGTATGGTCTGAGACTCGGGACTGCTGTCTGTTTCTTTTATGCTTTACACCATATCACTGTGGCTACACCCTGTAGCAACAGTGGCTTGTACCTGGCCCAGGTTCCCCTAGGCCTGAGGTCGGTAACAATTGGGGGCTCGTCCGGGATCAGCACTCTGTCATGGAAACAGTCATCACTACACCTGGTACTTCCTGTTGTGAAACTTCAGGGATGAATCCTGTAATTGTGTCATCCAGAAAGCCCAGCTTCAGGTACAGAAGGGAGATGGCAACATCCGGACCACGCAAGATGCTGATCTGGGATATCCATAAGAAATTAATATTGCTGGATTACAATCAACTCAGCCTTCTGGCTGCAAGTATAGGAGATGAAGAAGGAGATGAAACTCTAAATCTCTCACAACTAGGTGAACAAGAACTTTATTATTTCCTTTTTGATTATGTTAAGAGTGATAAGTTGAGAAATTTGGAGGATGAAGGAATGTCACACCTACTTCACCTCCAGGATACAATTTCACAACTCCTAACCAGAAAGGATTTCAACCCTGCTAGGAGTATGGATTGTACAGGTGTTACCACTGCGGGGCTAGATCAAGATATTAATTCAAGCCAGGCTAAACATTTTGGCAGAAACTTTGAAAATTGGAGGAACTCTGTGGACTCGCAGAAAGGATGTCTTCCTTACAGGACTTCAGATCAAGTGGTAAGACTCACTGACGTTGCTACTTTTCTGCATCATAGGGAGTTCAAAATTCATGGTGGGCAAATCTATGATGGGGGCTCTGAAATGTCATACAGTAACTTTTGCAAACAAATAGATGTAGGGTGTCACAGATGTACGGGGACACTGCCCGGCCGGGACGCCTGGACAGTCCCCAACTTGGACAATACTTCTCCTCAGCCACGAGAGGGCAGCCACCCGGGTCTATTTGGGGGCCACAAAGACGGAGCTAGGATGCCTGTGAGAGGACGTGGCCACCGCCAGGGGGCGCCCGGACAGTTGGAGAATCCTGGATGGCAGCACTTCCGCCACACCAGGAAGTGCCACCGGAAATAATTCCAAGAAGACCCGGAGCGCTTCCAGGTGCTTTCCTGACACTTCCGCCACACCAGGAAGTGACGTCAAGGGGAGCACCTGGGGCTCATCCGGGTCATGATAAAAGGGGCCGCCTCCTTCCAGACAATGAGCCAGAGTTGGGAGGAAGGAGACGAAGCTTGTGAGGAGGAGGAAGAAGGTCAAAGAGAAAGTGAAAGAGAGAAAGAAAGAGAAAAAGAAGAAGATGAAAACAGGAAGAAAGGAAGAGAGTTGGTGAGAGAGAAGGCATTGTGGTGCTCAAAATAAAAATAAAGGAGTGTGTTTTGGACATCCTGGTGTCGGTCTGTCTGTGTTTGGGGGTACGTTTTCCACAAGGGTTACATGAGGGATTTACTGAGTTTGAAGTTGTTAAGTCTGTATTAAAAGTAGTTAAACCAGGTATCTTCCAAAGGTTTCTCATGAGTAGAGATGATCTCACATTAGATGAGCTCAAACGATTTCTTAGGTTACACATTAGGGATAAAAGCAGCACAGAACTGTTTCTGGAACTGAGCAATACAAAGCAACAAGATAGGGAAACACCCGAACATTTTGTATATAGGATAAAGGATCTTCGACAACGCGTGCTCCAGGCATCAGAACAGCATGGAGCTGAATTCAGTTATGACAGAAAATTAGTTCAGGGCATATTTCTTCATACCCTTTATCAAGGGTTCAATGAAAAAAATAACAACATCAGACAAGACATAAAACCATTTCTTACTGACTTGAAGGTGACTGATGATATAATTCTAGAGAAGATAACTAAATCTACCAGGGACGAAGCAGAGAGAATAAAGCATCTTCACACTTCGAGTGAACATAGGTCTGTCTCTGTAAATTCAGTACAACAAGAGGACAGTTCACAGGCTGATCAGACTGAACTGAGTTAAGCAAACAATAGAATGCAAGTTGACAGTGCAGCTATAAAGCAGTTAACTGCTCGAGTGTCCGAACTAGCAAAACAATTTGACAAGATTGTGAACCATAACGAAAATGATAATTTGAAAGTTCTCTGTGCACATCAAGCTCATAATACTACCATTGAGCAGCTGACAGCTCAAGTGTTTATGCTAAAAAAAATTTTGAAAAGATCACAAAGCATACTAGTAACATAACTCGGACCGATGTCCGTGCACTGCCACAATTGAACACTCCGGTCTCAAGAGATAGTCCTAAAAGAAGATGTCAAGAATGTGCCCAGCAGAGAAAAGAACAGTGTACTCACTGCTTTCGCTGTGGTTTGATGGGACACAGAGCTGTTGGCTGTACTAAGAGATGGGAATCGGGAAACTGGGGAAGGTCACTGGAGAGGGAACAACCAGTGACCAACAGGAGTAACAGGTCCCCCCAGACTGAGGCTCCCACAATGCAAAACACGTATCTACTGCCCCCTAAAGCAAAACGTGCTGCCCAACTAATTGGGAGTCGCTGCATGGTCACGTGTGTAATCAATTGAATTCAAACACAAATGCTGTTAGACACAGGAGCACAGGTTAGCATAGTGGGGAGAGAGTGGGTAAGGAAGACATTGCCTGATGTTAAGATTCAGTCACTTGAGAGTTTATTAACAGGAAGTGCACTCTGTATTACTGCAGCAAATGGCACTGAGATTCCATTTGAAGGGTGGATTGAGGTGTCACTTCAGATACTGAGCTCCAGGCATGGGCAGGTAGCCATTGATGTTCCTTTGTTAGTAAGTCAAAGTCATGTTAACTGTCCGCTGTTAGGCTTCAATGTTATTGAGGAACTGATCCGAGAGAACTGTGACCAGACCGATACCACCATTCTTAGCGCGTTGCTGAGTGAGGCATTAAACTTGAAAAGTGACACAGCAGATAATATAATCTCTGCAGTAGGAGTAAAACCTGGGGAAGCAATATCACCAGGTATTACAGTAAGGATGGGGAAAAAGGGGCTTGTTATCTCAGCATGTCAGATATGTCAAGTGAAATGTAAAATTAGGGCTTTGCCTAGAGGAGGCACAATGACTTTTGAGCCACTAGCAGAGAATCATTGCCCAGAGGGCATTAAACTACTCCCTGCCATTGTTGACAGCCCAACTGGTACTTCAAAACTAATTACCATACCTCTTCAAAATTACACCTTACATGATATCTACCTTCCTAGTGGAACAATATTAGGCACTCTAGAAGAAATTATTGATATCTGGCCAGTCCTTTCCCCACCATCTGACCCAGTAATACTCAGCCAGCCAATTGATGGCCAGGTCAATGCTGCACACACAGAGTACAGTAGAGTTAAACAGGAAAGCAACAAATACACGGTTACTGCTAGAGAGAAATGGAACCCACCAGTAGATTTGTCCCATTTAAAAGAGGAAGAACAAGAAGTAGTCAAGCGCATGTTATATGAAGAATCAGATGTATTTTCACAGGAAGATGGTGAAATTGGTTGCATTCCAGATTTGAAGCTAAAAATTCACAAGAAGGATGATACTCCTGTGCAGAAAAGGTACAATGCTATTCCTAAGCCCTTATACCAAGAGGTGAGGGAATACATCCAGAACCTTTTGGACCATGGTTGGATAAAGAAGTCCACTTCAGCTTACTCTTCTCCAGTTGTCTGTGTCAGGAAAACGGACTTAAGTTTGCGTCTTTGTGTGGACTTTAGAGAGCTAAACCATAAAACCATCCCTGACAGACACCCCCTGCCACGCATTCAAGACCTACTGGATAATGTTGGGGGCTACTCATGGTTTTCAATCCTGGATCAAGGAAGTGCATATCATCAAGGTTTCATGGATGAGGACTCAAGATCTGTCACTGCTTTCAATACCCCTTGGAGACTATATGAGTGGGTACGCATTCCTTTTGGCTTGAGCAACGCTCCTGCAGCATTTCAAAGATGTATGGAAGGGTTACTGGAACAATTGAGAGATGAATGTTGCACCCCATATTTGGATGATGTACTTTGCTTTTCAAAAATATTTCATGACCATGTGGAAGACTTGAGACGGGTACTGTCTCGAATGAGAGAGCACGGAATAAAATTGCGACCAGAGAAATGTAAGTTATTCAGACAACACATAGGTTGTCTAGTGTCTGAAGAGGGGGTGCAGATTGACCCTAAGGATTTGGAAGCAGTCCGACAGTTAATGGAAAAGGAACCCACAACAGTTGGAGAAGTCAGATCCTTGCTGGGCTTCCTTAGTTATTACCGCTCCTTCATACAGGACTTTTCCAGGTTGGCAAAACATTTGTTTAAACTTTTAAATGGTACTATTGGAAATAGTGGAAAATCCAGCTTGGCGACTACGGCAAGAGGGAGGATAAAATCCAATGTAGCGCTACCTTCAAGGACACCAGTTCAATGGACTAATGAACATCGTACAGTCATTTCTAAATTTGTGGATATACTCACCAATCCACCCATACTTGCTTTTCCAAATTTTGAATTGCCCTTTGTTTTGCACACTGATGCATCAAATGAAGGACTAGGAGCAGTACTTTACCAACAACAGGAGGGTAAACTACGTGTAATTGGCAATGGATCAAGAACACTAACCCCAGCTGAGAGAAATTACCATCTCCACTCTGGCAAGTTAGACTTTTTGGCCCTGAAGTGGGCAATCTGTGAAAAATTTAGAGACTATCTATATTATGCACCCACCTTCACTGTATATACTGACAATAACCCTCTGACATATGTTCTGAGTACAGCAAAATTGAATACAGTGGATCATCGCTGGGTTGGAGAATCAGCAGACTTTAACTTTGACATCAAATACCGCCCTGGGAAAGCAAATACAGATGCAGATACGCTGTCCCGCTTCCCTGTGGACTTACAGGCCACTATCACTGAGTATAATGAAACAATATCTCCAGAAGTCGTCTCAGCTGTCTGACAGGGGAACAAAGCAGCTAAAGATAAAGAAGTGCCATGGGTGGCTGCTCTACAGTTCACCTCAGTGGATGACGGTGTGTTGCCAGGAAGTGCCGATACAGTCACACTAAACGATATTAGGGTCGCACAGCAAGAAGATGCTACCATCAGTGAAATCATTAACCTCAAAAGCAGAGGATGGGGTCCAAATAAGAAGGACAAGGAACAAATGGGAATTGAAACAAAGAGACTGATACATGAATGGAACAAACTCACCATTTACAAGGGAGTACTGTACAGGCAAGTAGGAAAAACAAAGCAACTTGTTTTGCCACATAAGCTGAAACCAGTTGTCCTTAAAAGCCTCCATGATGATATGGGACATATCGGATCTGACAAGGTGATTCATCTAGCCAGAGAAAGATTTTATTGGCCTTACATGCAGCGAGAGATTGAAGATTATGTAATTCGACAATGCGCCTGCATCAAGCAGAAGCACCCTAGTAACCCAGACAGAGCACCTATGGGATCTATTACTACAAGCGAACCTTTTGAACTGCTCTCTGTGGACTTTCTCCATCTTGAGCCAAGTAAAGGAGGTTATGACTATGTTCTGGTTCTGATGGATCACTTCACTCGCTTTGCACAAGCATATGCCACCAAAAACAAATCTGGAAAAACCGCAGCTGAGAAGATTTTCCAAGACTTTATCCTCCGTTTTGGCTACCCTACAAAGCTGCACCATGACCAGGGGCGTGAGTTTGAAAATAACTTATTTCAGAGTCTCCAACAACTATCTGGAATAGCTCACTCCCGCACCACCCCCTATCATCCACAGGGGAATCCAGTAGAACAATTCAATCGAACTCTGCTTCAGATGCTCCAAACCTTGGAAGAAGAGTTAAAGTCAAAGTGGAAAGATTACCTGCCACAAATTGTGCATGCATATAATTGTACAAGACACGAATCAACTGGCTATTCACCATTTTTCCTCTTGTATGGCAGAGCTCCAAGATTACCTATCAATTTGTTGTTTAAACTTACAACTGACAATGAGGAAACAGACAGCCAGGACTTTGTACAAAAATGGGCAACCAAGATGAAGGAACCTTACCAGATTGCTGCAGATAACAGTCGGAAAGCATCGGCCAAGGGTAAGCAGTATTATGACCGTACAGTGAGGGGCGCTATTATTCAACCAGGTGACAGAGTCTTAGTCAGAAACCTATCTGAGAGAGGAGGCTCAGGAAAACTCTGTGACTACTGAGAAAAAGAGGTATGTCGTATTATGGAGAGAATTAAAGACAGCCCAGTGTATAAGGTACAGCCAGAAGTTGGTAGCAGAGCACCCCGGATACTACACCGCAACCTCCTGCTGCCTGTCAATGACTTACCATTTGAAAAAGACACTAAATCGAACACAGTGAAAAGGAAAATGCAAAGACCAGCAAGAACAAAGAGTGAGACACCAGACTCAGCGTCTGATCACTTCGATGAGGAAGCAGAAACCTCATATGGTCCCCGTTGCTTGCCATGCTTTCCACCACATGTCAGAACTGAGGTAATAGAATCTGAGTCACACTCCAGGCTCAGAGCCAAGGCCCGAGAGTTCTACCCTGAACCACGACAACCTGACAGAAATCCTTTGCAAGGAACATCAAGGGAACAAGGACTGGAAATGGAGAGCAGTGTTGCTGAACCCCAGGTGGAACCCACAAATAGTCAAGAAGACCTAGCAACAGAACATCAGAGTGACAGAGAAGGGGACACTTTAAAAAGATTGACTCGCACTGTCAGACCCAGAGAAGTATTCACATTCCACAGACTGGGGCAGCCATCATACCAGCCTTGGAATCCTGGTGTCCATGCAGTTATACAGAATCCTATGTATCTGTTGCCAAGCCACACAATAGTGTATCCAGCATACCCAGGATTTGATTATTATCTAAGACCACTAGTTGAGACACAATAGACACTGAACCAAAGGCTGAGCCTTTGGTGCAAGATGTCAAGAGACATCTCAAAAAAAGTAGGGGAGAGTGTAATGGGCTAGATGTCAGTATTATAAAGAAAATAACGTTGGGCTAGATCTCAGTATTATAAAGAAAATAACATTTTGGTGTGTTGCTTAGTGTAATGGGCTATAAACCAGTGTTTTAAAGAAAAGGCAGAATTTCTGGAAAATTCTGCTACAGGTTATTGCTGATGGCTATCTACAGGACATAAATATTTACCTGTCTTGCTAAAGAGTCACCTGCTTTACACAGTCAGACTGCTTTGATTTAGTATCTCATCTACATACAGTGTGGGGATACAGAACTGTCTGCTTCCTTGGAAAATTGGTTTCTAATCAAGGACTCAAAGTAAATTTGTTTACACTATTTGTTATGCAGAGGAAATTGGCTTGCACCATTGTTTTCACTGATTGCCATGTGGGAAAAGGAGAATAAAAACAAAACCAGAGAAGTATGGTCTGAGACTCGGGACTGCTGTCTGTTTCTTTTATGCTTTACACCATATGACTGTGGCTACACCCTGTAGCAACAGTGGCTTGTACCTGGTCCAGGTTCCCCTAGGCCTGAGGTCGGTAACACAGCCATGCGGCGCATTTGTACGGGCGCCATTCTCATCCCTACCACCTTCGCCGTCACTTCACCTACCTCTTCATATCTTAAATCATTCTTGAGGCAGACTGAAGACTTAAATGCCAGCTTAAGTGAAAAATTAAAGAAAACATACTAAATAATTGCAACGCAAACACTGACATAATCAGTTTTAACGTCAAAAGATGCCGGCGAAAGAAGAGAAGAAGCGGGCCACTTATATGGAGAAAAGAAGGGCTGCTCAGGAAGCAGCAAGTGCATCAACCTCTGAGCAAACAAATGCAAAACATACAGAGAAAGAGGATGAAAACTAGGAATACTCAAGTCAAGTGTATTCACTGCACGTTATGGTGCAGTGCGCCGTAACTGGTTTATTAATATTATGGTTACATGCATGCTCTGCACTGCCCTGGGAAGGAGCTTTATTCAAATGAAGGATGAAGCAGAAGCAACTGAGAGGCCAAGTGAAAAGGCCGCAGTACCCAATAGGGTCATCTAAAGAAGAGGTGATGTCTTGGAAAGGAAAAAAAGACCTAAGATC
Organism: Polypterus bichir lapradei; assembly: GCA_026402145.1. NCBI lineage: Eukaryota > Metazoa > Chordata > Cladistia > Polypteriformes > Polypteridae > Polypterus > Polypterus bichir. The sequence goes on from JANRMT010062798.1 coordinate 19,967,719, forward strand.
AAGTTTGGCATGCAGAGTCAGGTGTGGAATTGGAGGAGAAATTTCAGTGAAGCTTAAGGAGGATACAAAGCTCATTGGTTAGAAAGTGCCATAAAGCTTCAAAGCAGTTAGCCAGCAAGTGTTGTTTTGCTAGAAGCACAAAGGGAGGGAGGGAGATGTAGAAGTGGAAGGGGTGATCATGGGTCTCTGGTTGCTCTGATGTCTGATGTCTTGAAGGTAGCCATTTCAAATCATGTTCGGCTGAGTGCTGTACAATGGCTAATCCTGTGCTCTGACCTCTTAACAAAAAAAAGGTAATGGGGAAAAAAAGAATATCTCCTTGGGGATTAACAAAGTATAACAAAATAAAAAGACAAGCCTGAACAAAGGCATCATTTTAAAACTAACAGTTCTCCTATAAGCTGATCCATGGTGTGATGTACATTTGCATCAGATCTATGGTTTTTGAAAGAGAACCCCACTCCTGACCTCCAAAAATCATTTACATTTACATGTGCATCTACTTACACAAAATGAAATACTTCAGTGAACAACAGATGAAAATCATAAATATCTAATAATGATAATAATACATACTCAAATTTCACGTGATTTATTCTGAATTAATCCTTTTAGTTCATAAGAACATATTTGTAAAACTGTTAGTAGTAGGATTTGAATCCATAACCCCAGGGTTCAAAGTCTAAAGCTATAATTTCTACACCACCCTACGTGCCAAAAATGGTTGAAAAACCTTGGTTAAAAAACAAAAATACAAGTATTGGATACAGAAAAGTTCTATAGTATTTCTGATACAAAGTCCTGTTGTCTTACGATATTTCAATGGCAAAGCCAGGTAACTCAGCTAGTGACAAAGTAGTCTGCAGTGTGGATAAATGGAAATAAATCAAGCAGGAATGCATTTTGTGTTATTTGGAAAAAACAAGGCTTTTATAGGGTGCTGAAGTCACATGTGTGTCTGCGTAGTTTCGGATGCAAGTATTGTATTTGTACCACATGAAATAAACAGTGACAATTGGAAAGGTATGGTTAAAGTTTGGTTAACAAACGGCAGTTAAACTGCGTGAAGATAAGACCAGAAATATTTACAGTGTATGGACTGACACGGCACACCATAGACATACTGCATATAGATAGACGTCGCATTCACTGTGTTGCCCAGTCGACACAAAAAGTCAGCGCATCCGCCACATTGCGGGTGGCAAAAGTGCCATTTAAATTAATACAGGTAGACATGGAAACCGGGTTTTCTGATGAAAAAACAATAACGTTTAAAACAGTATCGTTTACATACAACAGATTTTGGCGAATCGTTTAAATGCAATTATTTATATCCATTTATACACTAATAATGACAATTATTAAATAATAATAATAATAATAATTATTATTATTATTATTATTATTATTATTATTATTAAATAATTCCTCCCATATAAGTAACATTTCTCGGACTGCCTTCTTCAATCTCCAAAACATTTCTAGATTTCATCCTGCTCTTACGTAATACAGTACTGAAGTATTGGTTAATGCCCTAGTCATGTATAGATTATTGTAATGCTATTCTATCTGGCATCCCATAAAAACATATCCATCGCTTACAACTTCTTCAAAATTCTGCTGCCAGGATAATAACCTGTTTTAAATCCACTGAACATATTACACCTATTCTCTCTCATCTTCACTGGCTCCCCGTTCACAACTGAATATGATACAAAATACCACTCTTAACATTTAAAGCTCTTCACACTCTTGCTCCCCCCCTACCTCACTGATCTCCTCCAGACTTACACTCCCTCTTGCTCACTCAGATCCTGTAATTTGAGAGTATTCAGTCTGGCAATACGGTGCAGCCTTAGTTTGTGGAAGACAGACAAAACTAAAGACATGAGCATAAAATGATGGTTGTCGATTTCAAACTGTGTTTCCTCAATGTGCTCCTTGAGAAAAAACACATCATCTGAACCAATCTCAGCTCGAACAAACTGATTGATCAAAGATACACTGACAGCTTGCCCTAATGTCGACTGTCGGATAACACGCTCAGCTACTTTGACCACCTTGACTTTACCCTCAGAAGGAATCATCAAACCTCCTTTGTTTTTTAATGTGAGCAAGTATTAGCTTAGATCATATGATGCCGGTAGAGGACAGCTTTCTCAAAATCCCATCTAAGGGCTACCTCTCACTGCTTCCTGAGGTGGATTTCTTTGGGAAACCTTCAGAGTTTGAGAAATGTTAACAGCTAACAACAATCTACATAGTTAGTGACTAAATACGTTTAGCCAAAACGTTGTTTGGAGGCTCACTTGACCACATAAATGCATAGCTTTGCTAGCTTAGCCTGGCGTAGCTAAAGTTAAGATTTTAAAACGGGATTTTCTAATGGCCAAATATAACTAAAACAATTGTTCAGCCTTACCTATGAAATGTAATCCCCTGGGATCTGGTTTGGAGCTTACAGCAGTTTGCACAATCCTAAGCAGCACATGCATGAGGCATCTTTATCCATTACTTCACTCCACAGCAGTGCCACTCGCAATATGGCGGCAACGTTGATATATGATGCTGCTGGTCATGTGGCGTCTAGTAATTCTATGTCTATGCGGCACAAGACCAGAGCCGGACAAATTGACGCTGTGGGGGAGGGGGTGCACAGTGCGTGACTGGCAGAGCCCTGAACACATGTGACGGAACTTTACTTAACAGGACGCAAATCAATCTGCAGCCGCCACAATCAGGCAGGCCGTAGTAACTATGGTGAAAGTAGCGGACGGGGCTTTTCATCCAGACGCTGGGAGACAATGAAGTGTACGTTAGCTGGCACAGCTCAAATACCAAGGTATATACAGTATTAACCTCATCAATACTTCGATAAAGAAGCACTCCATGTTTTGATTGCTTTCCAATTGTGTCCACCCCACAAGGTCAAATTCACATGCAAAGCTGGCACACTCACGGACATTATCTCAGCCCAAGGTGAATTACAGTTTTTAACGGGCACAGCCCATTACAGCTGGTGCCTTTACTTATGATGTATAATGGGAGATTCTAACCTGGACCACTGTGAATTGCCTTATGATGGACTGGCTGTCAGTCCTTGAATCTGTAGTGCTTTCAGGATAGGCACAGCATGCCCTAAGTCTTGAGAAGAGGACAATTATATTAGTAAGTTGATCATTTAATCATTGATAAGTCAATTAGAAGATTAAAACATTGACGGAGAACTATTTGTTTCGTAAAGTCCCTTCTGTTTTGTGAAAGGATCAGCTTTAAAACCATCAATACAGCGGAGGAGGAAGTACTCATGCAATTTACTTAAGGAAAACTACAAATAAATAAGCAAAAATGTAGTCTAGTAAAAGTTGTTGACCTTTCTACTTAAGTAGAAGTAATAAAAAATATACTTAAAGTATTAAAGTAAAAGTACTTATCAAATATATTCCCTGATTCCACAGTATAGCATTAGGTGTGCCTAGTGAATGTATTATTGTGTTAAATACGAAAACAGTACAGGTTATGCCACTTTAATTAAGAACGATGCAGATTATGTTTAGAAATGTATTAGTTTAATATTAT
>JANRMT010062798.1:19973764-19997165 GCA_026402145.1 Polypterus bichir lapradei
TATCTATCTATCTATCTATCTATCTATCTATCTATCTATCTATCTATCTATCAGAGGTATACAAAGTTGTACAGAGTAAAGAAGAATAGAGACAGGACTGTTCCTTGTGGTGTTTCAGTGTTGGCCACATCCATATCAGAGACAAAAGTCCTTGAGCCTCATAAACTGTGGTCTGTCAGATAGATAGTCCATTATCCAAGAAACCATATGCTCATCCGCCTGCATAGGTCTGAGCTTACCTTGTAGCAAGGATGGCTTGATAGTATTAGAAGGCACTGGAGAAATCAAAAAATATAATCATCAAAATGCTTACAGTTTTATCCATGTGAGAGTAAGCCTTGTGGAATAGATAGGTAACTGCATCCTCCACTCCAATCTTTGTCCAATAGGCAAACTGCTGTGGGACCAGGGGCCTCATGCATAACGCTATACAGTATGTACAGCTCGCACTAAAACATGACGTACAGACAAAAATGGCAATGTGTGTACTTACAAAAAAATTCAGATGCACAAAACCATGCTTAAGCCAACTTCCACACACTTCATCTCCATAAATCCCACTCAGTGTGAAAAGTGGTGCATGTACATGCTCCTGCTGCCCCACCCCAACACCTCCCAGAATATTTTAATATGCAAATCAATATAAATATCACCTTCCCCATTCAGTGTTTGGTTAAAAGACAATGGCAAAAGCATGTGAAAAATAGAATTTCAGCAAATGCGAAAGCAGAGGCAAGGAAAAACATATTATTTGTTGGCTTAAGCAGTAGTATAAACTACAAAAGGAAATTGATTGAGTGATACAGAGTGGTAGAGACACTCAAAAGTTCAAGTTCAGAAAGTTGCACAGTGCCCGAAATAAAAAAGAAGTAGTCAGATATCAAAGTCAACGTGAAAAGGCGAGTCATAGCCCACCGTCTGAGTGTCTTATGGAAGCGTATTAGGGTACAGAGAAAAAAAAAATGGTGGGGAATAAAAGGTTGAAATGTTGCCTTTAATGTTGTAGTTTATTTTGTCATTAAAGTAGAACATTGTAAACTTAATCTTCAAATCAATGTTAAATTTAATAGAGTTTCTTAGATCCCATTGTAACTAAAGTAGCGTGTTAAATGCTTCGTATTGTATGTGTTCTTCTATGTGCTGTATGTGTGTGAATCACTATGTGCTTCTTAAACGGGCTTTCTCTTATGCCGAAAGGACACAGAATACATTACATTAATGATATTACAGCTCTCTGAACAATTTAAATACCAAGATGTGTACTTGATATCATTTACATGATGAAATGAGTTAAAGCATGTATTAAACATGGGAGCACGGTGGCGCAGTGGTAGCAATGAGCTGACGCTCCGTCCAGAGATTGTTCCTCCCTCCCACAAGATGGCTGCTGTGATGTGTGTGACCTTCTATGAAATAATTCTTTACTGCAGTACTGTTTCTTCCAAACGTACCAACACCTAATTCCTGTCTTTCCTTTTCTTTCTCCACATAACCAACCAGCACACAATAAGCTATTTAATTAATGTCTGACCATCTGTAAGCTTAGAACACAGATTCTTCAAAACTTTTAAGGAATACTGAAATATCTTTGTAGTACAAATTTAATTATTTCATCAATCTATCCATCCAGTCCCAGCAAATATATAGCCAGAGGCAGGACCAGTCCCTGGACGGGGTGCCAGCTCATCGCTATCGCTGCGCCACTGTGCCTACATGTTAACTTATTAATGGTATACATTATTTAAATGAAGTTAAAAATGTATCTGTATAATGTAATATACATGCTTTAGTGCATTTCTTCTTAAAAATAACATTAAGAGCTCTAAGAAAATAGCTGTTGGAAATCAAAATCGACTTAGAAGCCACCATCATCATTGTAAATACGCGCTCTCTTCTATTGAATTGAATTGAATTCCTTTATTATTATTGCATGGTACAATGAAATTAAAAAATGCAAATCCTCTATAAATTTATTTTCCTATAAAATAATAAAGTAACAATAATGATCTTTATATATAATACGCTACCATGGCTGCTTGTTTGTCTGTCTAGGATTTTAAATCCAAACAGTTAGCTAGCAAACTGTTTGACCTATTGACCTGAAATTTGGTACACATATACTACGTGACGTCTACTATCCGATTTTGGGTTGATGATTGACCTCCAAGGTTATTCCTCTTTTTATTTTTATTTTATTTTATTGTAGAACGGGTGCCGTTCTCATCCCTACCACCTTTGCCATCACTTCCCCTACCTCTTCATATCTTGAATCATTCTTTAAGCAGATTGAAGACTTAAGTGCCAGCTTAAGTGAAAAATTTAAGAAAACGTACTTGTAATTGCAACACAAACACTGACTTAATCAGTTTTAATGCGAAAAGATGCCGACGACAGAAGAGAAGAATCGGGCTGCTAGAGTGGAGAAAAGAAGAGCTGCTCATGAAGTAGCAAGCGTATCAACCTCTGAGCAAATGAATGCTAAATGTACAGAGAAAGAGTATGAAAACTATGAATGCTCAAGTCAAGTGTATTTACTGCTCGTTATTGTGTAGTGCATCGTTACTTGGAATAATAATACGATAAAAAAACAACGAAAAAATATACAGTATGAAATCATAAGTACAATATACTGTACATGTTCATATAGTGCAGATAGTGCAAATGGTTCATAAAGTGGCTCAGGTTGTGCAATATTACAACTGTAGTGCAGGTTTACAGTGAGGTAATTGTAATTCTTAGTATAAACGGTTCTACCAGGAGCACTTGATGGACTGATTGAGTGTGTTTATAGTAGCTCTTATGATGAAACTGTTTCTGAACCTCGAGGTTCATGCAGGAAAGGCTCTGAAGCATTTGCCAAATGGGAGAAGTTCAAATAGATTGTGCTCATGGCTAAGGCATTGTGTGCTATAATTGTTCTACAGGGTTAGATGCTGTATCCTGATAATCCTCTGTGCTCTCGACACAACCTGCCGTAGAGCTTTCCAATCAGCTGCTGTACAGCTGTGATTCCACACTCAGATACAGAGGTGTGGTGCACACTCTGTGTGGTGCACTGAGAGTAACAATGCTAAAGCAGCTTTGGTATTTGGAATAGTTTGGCCATTCCATGGACCATTATATTGATATAACTAGATGCCTTAAATTTATAAATGATATGTGGATAAGGGATGTCAGGGATGTGAACCTAAAAAAGAAAAGGAAACCACACAGGAACAGTAGCACTGCTTTGATGCTGGGTGCCGCCCGTTTGCCAAACCGAATGGAAACTGTATGCCAAGTTTAGTTTTTATACATCTCAATGCGAGTGTGGAAACGGGCGTATGCAACATTTTTGTGCATACGCACTGTTTATACATGAGACCCCAGGTGGTCTACCACAAAGGACTCACAAAGTTCAGGACCAGTCCCTCAAATGTTTTTAACAATGTGAGATGTAAAGGTCCCTGGTCTGAAGCCATTAAGTGAAGAAGCACCTGCCTTCTTTGGAATAGGCATAATGCAGGATGTTTGCCACAGCAGCCCACTTTCTGGAGAGACAGACTTGTCAGGTGACAGAGGACACCACAATGTTGGTCAGCACAGGCCTTAAGAATTCAAGGACTGATTCCATCTGGTCCTGCGGCTTTTCCTATGTGGAACGTCCTTAGTAGTCTCCTCTATTGGTGATCAGTCGCAGAAAGCCCATACTGATGTTTAGAGGCAGGCTTGTTGCTGGCCATTCCAGTTACGGTGGTAGGAGTTGTTAATGTGTTAGAGATGGTGTGGGGGACTGGTCACTGAAAGAAGGGGACAGTGAGAAGAAAAATCTACTTAAACATTTCGCCAAATGGGTTAGGGCTGTCAACCAAATATCTGTAATTTTACTTTTTTCTCCACTTCTGTTTCTGTATTTTTGCATTTCTGTTCCCATCATGACACATACACCCTCTGGTCCCTACCTTCTATTAAACGGTTTACGTCAATAAGACCAGCTGTAGCAGATTTCATATCAGTACTGACCCACTAGCTGTCAGATGCACAACCTTAACACCCTGACCTGAAGAGTCTTCTCTATTAATGTAATGAATGTATCCAAAGATATCTGTCTGGTTTGCTGATAGGAATGACTGTTACTGTTGGCATCATGTCATGTGCTTGTAGTGATCTTCTATTTAGATGAAACTTTATGCAATTGATATTATCTTGGCAATAAACTATTTCTAGTCAGTACTTATAATTTAAATGTTAACTTCTATGCAAAGTGGTTGTTTTAACTGAAACAAAATTATTAAACATACTGCACGTGTCACTGTCTGTGACTAAAGTTTTACAAACTGGCATCTGCAGCAACACATTGACCTTTAATCAAGGTATCCATTTCAGAGCAGGCACACATATTCTTTGCTTAATTAGGTTTCTAACGTATGGTTCTGAAAAACTATAAAATGCTGCTCTAAAGAAATCTGGTGTGCAGTTGTACTCAGTGCCATGACAGTTGTCTTAATCCTGTGTGTTATGAGAGGATGGGCATTTCACAAATATGAACAAAAACAGTGTTAAATGATGTAATGCTGGCTCTTCATGATGGGATGTGCTGTCACATGCAGAGGTAGTTATAAGCAATTTGTGTAACTTGTGATGAACGTCTTTACTTAAGCATAAGCAGGGGAGCTGGCTAATGCCTTGTACAGTGAAGAGACAAAATAAAATGTTGGGTGTGTACATAAAGCACTTACCTTACAGAAAACATAAATATCAAGACATACAGACTTTGAACATGTTAACTTAAGCTCAGGAGAAAGAAAATGAGGGAAGAAAGGAAGAAGCATAATTCTATGAGAAGCATCATCATGAATATGAACACAATGGCCAATGGGTGTTTAAAGTAGATAGATAGATAGATAGATAGATAGATAGATAGATAGATAGATAGATGTGAAAGGCACTATATAATAGATAGATTTGGAAGGCATTATATTGTAAGTGGATGGATAGATTGTTGGAAATTCTGAGAAAACAGTAGTTATGCTGTCAAGTAAGCCAAAAAGATCATGTCCCCAATAACTTCTTTTTTGATTAAAACTATGACAAAAAGGCAGTTCCTGTTGTCATGCATTCAACCTTTTGTCAAAACCTCACTCATAAGTAGTGCTAAACATCAAAGGAGGACATGACTGATGGCAGGAAGTTGGTCAATAATGGAGTTAAGCCCGTTCCATGTATTTATTATTCAGATTTTTTTCCTTCTTATCCATCCAGCGGTCTCCATTGAATTCTACTAGAGGTTAACCCTGTACCAGCAGATACGAAATAAGATGAGATGCAAATCAGGTAATTTGTTTATTATAATTATTACAAAATCTATCCATGTAATTTCCTTATCCAGTTCCAGGGAGCAGCTGACAAAGTACTGTATATCTATCTATTGATCTATCTATCATTCATATTATTCTTTTATAATTAATGTTGCGCTTTCCACTTTAAATTGTATGACTAATTAATCAGGACATGCACAATTTTTCCAGCCCTGACCAGGATCAGCAAATATACAAAGGAGAGATACTGATAGAAGGTCCATAGAAGACTACCATGGGCCCTGGCTTCTATTTTATTGATCTTCTCTCAATCAGAGTCTTCACCGATATATCTTACTGAACTGGTCTTGATTTCTGGTTTTCTGTTTCTGAGCCCACCCCAGGGGGTTTGATTGAGCTCACAATTTATGCATGTATGTGTTTATCCCATGTTAGTAGATATTAAGACTGTCTAAGTGTATTTTGATTTGTCCATTATGATCTCATTTAAGGTATGTAGCATTACAGATCAGCCATGTAGTCACTGTTACTTTATACTGGCTCTGTTCTGTAAAACGTGAGTACAGTTTAAAAGTAAAAGAGAATACTAGTAAAGCAACAAATGAATATGATGGAGAAGACAACCACCATGCAGGCTGCCACAGTACTAATACATGGCCTTGCAGAGTGTCATTCCTCTCATTAGCTCAGGTCTTCTTGTGTCCATGTAGCTTATTTCCTATGTCATTATTCTTTCCATGTTTCCAAATACATGCAGGTTTAGGCTAACTGACACCTCTGAATTATCCTTATGTGTAACTTTCAGTGGGTCTAGTGATGGATGGAGTAGTAAATTGGTAGTAGGATTTGGTTTCTGTGTTGTGCCATTTTACTGCTGGGGTAGGCTCCTTGACCCCACATTGCATTAGAGTATTATGTTTTTAGTCGCAGACTGCATACAGGTACAGGCAGATTACATTGCCAGGTCAAAAGATAGTTTCACGCTTTAATATTTTATAGGACTGACTTTAGCTTTGAGTATGGCACACATTCATTGTGGCATTGTTTTGACAAGCTTATTTTAACATTTTTTTTTCATATTTGATTTTTTGATTTTGTTTTAATGATGGTTGAGTCGAACTACACCATAAATCCTTCGCCATAACATCCCAAAGAGTTTCAATGGGGTTAAGGTCAGGACTGTTTGTGGTGGCCCAATTATGTGCAAATATGATTCACCATGCTTCATAATTCACTCTTTCACAGTCTGAGCCCAGAGTATACCCCTGCCATCTGGGGAAAAAAAAAATCCATTGAGAGGATGACCCGATCATTCAGTAGACTCAGGTACTTAGCTGACTTTTTGTTATTGCTACATACAGGAGTTGAACTGCTTCTTTGCACATTTTAAGAAATTGCATCAGCACCCAATCTTGTTCCCCAGGCTCCCTTCAGACTCTCCATATTTCCCTGAGCCACTTGAAACACCAGGGGAGCTACATGGACATGCTTTTTATCAACTATAACTCAGAATTTAATACAATTATTTTGGACATTCTAATTGGTAAATTGCCTATCCAAGTTCTCCTTCAACTCTTCTGCACCTAGATAGACTGCCGTCAGACAGTGAAACTTTGCCGTCACTTTTCCCCAACTCGCTTACATAGCACCAGTTTTCCACTGCTGTTTGCCTTTTACACATGACTACAGCCGTTCCCACCCTAATAACCACATCAATAAATATGTCAATGACACTACGATGGTTGGATTCTTCACAGACGGGAACAAGTCTGCCAACAAAGAGGAGATCCTGAAAATGTAAGCTTGGAATTCAGAAAATAACCTGACACTGAACGCCAAGTAAACAAACAAAATCAAGTTTGATTTCAGGACAAACAGTGTAGACCTGGCGTCCCTTCATATCAACAGGAAGTGTGTGAAGAGGGTCCCAGCCTTCAAATTCTTGGGTACCTTCATCTCTGCTGATCTGTCTTGGACTGCAAACACCAAGGTGGTCATTAAAAAGGCACAGCAGCAACTTCACTTCCTGAGACTGCTTAGAAAGAATAATCTGGTTCAAAAGCTGCTGGTGAACTTTTACTCCTCCTCCATAGAGAGTGTGCTTATATATATATCGCAGTGTGGTACATAAGCTGCACTACAGCAGACAGGAGAGGGCTCCAGCAAGTCATCAGTGCAGCTCAGAATACTGTCAGCTGCTGTCTGTTCTCTCTACAAGACTTGTATACTTTGCGCTGCATTGGCAGGGCAAAAAACATTTTGAAGGACCCCTTCTGGTTGCCTTCTGGTAGGCGCTACAAGTCCATCAAATTAAGGACGAACAGACTCCAGGACGGTTCCTTTCCCAGAGCCATAACAACATTGAATCTGAACATGCACTGACCATCTCTCTGTCTCTGTGTCTCTGTCCATCTCAACTTTTACATTTTTTTTCCTTCTGTCCCTCTCTCCACCTCCACTGTATGTAGTACTTTCTTAGTTACTGTGTAAATGGTTGATTGTATTTTGCATTGCATCTGAAGGGGTAGTTGTTGTGTAATTTTGTTATACATGTTATAATGACAATAAAGGCTTCAACTATAATGGATAGACAGGGGTGTGTGAGGTGTGAAGGCTTTCTTTGAAGTGTTAACAGTGAGTGCTGGAAAAGAAGTAATCAAACCAATGGAAAATTAAATAACTTTTACCACAAGTAAATTATAACTAAACATGTTTAATAAGCTCATGAGGTTTGTGGAAACATAAAATGATCTAAAATTACTGAAATAGCTGTTTGAAAAATAAATTTTAATAATAGTAATAATGATGCAAAATAAGTATTTAAAAAACCCAGCAAAATTCAATAAACATGACGGCCTCCATCACTCTTCTCTTCCTATTTTACATTTTCATTCACTTACTAGATGGATGCTCTCATTGCTCTTGTAAATAGCCAAAATCATCTGTTATTATGCATAATAGACATTTGCAGGGGGCAGTAAAATGCAAGAAGAATGCTGCTAAAGTCTTGTTTATCATTGTACACTTGGGGAGCATATTCATTCAAGTCGTCTTACAAGATTTGGGCACATTACAATTCTTTATATCTGGATGTATTTATCTGAGGGTTCAATGTTTAGGTTTGCTGCCTTAATACCAGGAGGCTGAATTTGAACCCAGGTCTGGACACTATGTTTATGGAGGATGCTAGTTTTTCCTATTATATGACTTTATAGCATTAATTTTCTGTTAATGCCACATCTATACAGCCAATCATAACTGAAATTGTGTTGTAGCATGATGGGCAGTTAAGTATTAGCATGCTTAGTAAGAATAGCCTAAATAAGGAGCAGGATTGATGGGAAAATGCAATTATTTGGGACCTTCTTTTTCTTGGCCTGTAATAGTCCTGCACACCACAGCACATATTCCAAATTGCCTGCTTACAGGTGTGGCAGACTACCTTGAGCTGCTCTGTATTTTACAAAAAATGTGCCTTATCCTATCTATGTCATAAAGAGAGTTCCAGACTGCAAACTTTTTCAAATAATTTGCAAGATGAACAGCTTACATATCTAAACAGGCTTAGAAAGGCAAGAAACAAAGCATCCTCACACACTGCAACCCGATCATCAAACTACCTCCAAGGAAATTAATCAAGTTAAAAAAAAAAAAAAAAATAAGCACAATCCAAGTAATTTAACAACTCCCTTGGGATTTGGTTCTCCAATTCAATGAGTGACATTTTCATTTGTGCAGACGGTCTTGAATGTGACTGTCATTTAGCAGACGTCTCAGCGCCTGCACGTCCCCCCTCCCTGGTACCTACAAGCCAAGGTTTACATTAAACTTGAGAATGGTTGAGAAGCCAGCTCATCTACAGATCAGCACTCGGATACCAGACAGGATGCAGCGAAGTGGTGTGCAAATGATGTCGGCCACAGAAGCAGCATGGCTTCAAACAGCAGGCAGTGGGTGGTTATACGTTAGGTTGCACAGTCTTAAACATGTGATGGTGGGAGTTGGAGTGGTGCTAGACCCATCACTTGGGCAGATTAAGGGCAAAGGCTAAGACCAATTTTCAAAAGGCAAATCAATACACATTTCTCCTATTGTTTCTGAAGATTGAGCGTCTCATAGGTGTCCTGGCTGCGGGGTGTCAAGCCCTGGAAAACAAGAAAGGCAGGACAGAGCATGAGTTGTCATCATATCTCATAATTATACAGCTACTCACCAAGGAGCATGCAGAGTTGGGGTGAGAAGTGAGATTTATCAGTAATTCATCTGAACTGTGACCATGAACACTACAGCTGAAGCAAAATGCTTAAACTTTTTTTCTGAGACAGTAAGACCAGTGGTGTTAAAGGTCAGAAGTGTTGAAGAGCAGCCGCCGGCAAAGATGCTATTACACGACAGTCGCTCCAAAAATCAAGGAGTTCTACAAGGTGGCCACCAGTCTTAGCAGGAGCTTTTTTGCAGGAGGGGCTCAACAAAGTGTTCTGAAACCCTGGAGTGGCTTAATTCATACCATTTGGGTACAATAAGAGCAATTTATAAAGTAGTTCCAGTAGATAATGGATATTCTGACTTTTAAGGGAATTCCATAAAGTATGGTATACAGTATCTAAGCATGACAAGTCAGACCATCCAAAAGTAATTTCCCATGGCCCTAGTAAACCTCACCCACACAAGGACCTTCATTTTGGCCACTGCTGCAGCTGCCACATTTTTGGCCTCCTGAAAACTCTTTCTTGTAACTGGAGACCCTCTTGTTAAAATTGCACAGATCTCTATGTTCTTTATTAACTATGACTAGTTGTTTCCAATGCTTGACTGAGGTACAGTTACCTAGGTTTGTGGCACGCAATATATGGCTGATCAAAGAAATCTGTATGACCTGCAGCACCATAAAACACTGCACATTAATATAAGATCCCACCTCTATTTACGTCAAATCATTGATGAGTTGTTCACTGTGATAACCACTGTTGCTCAAAGAAGAGACCTCAGGGATTTGCTTTCATGGATGGAGTAGTGTAACAAACACAAGCAGAGAACTTCAGAAAAGTGGAAAATAGACATCTGGTTAGATGTGTCTTCCTTCACCTTGTAGTTATTAAGCAGAGGAGTCCACAACTCATATTGTTTGTCTCATGCAGTGCATGGTTTAGGTGGCTGTCTTCTGGTGAGAGTACAATTTTCTGGCATGGTCCTACACTACAAAACAGCTTCATTCAAAATGAAACATTTCTGTCTTAATGACCAATTTCCACTGGGCTTGTTGGTCAGTGAATAGTTTGAAGAGCACAACAATGATGTAAAACATGAATCATGGATATCTTTTTGCCAAACCTTAGCTCATTACAGACCAGAAGCATGCCTTCAAACACCATTCAGATGCTTTGACAATGTATGCCAAGGTACACTGAAGCAGTTTTTATATAGCTCAGGGTGACAACAGCCTATTAAGACAATTTACATAGGTGTTTCTTTTATTTTGTTAGTACCCTAGTTTATAACAAAACCAACTCTCTTCTAAAAGACTTTTTTCATCCTTGGTGCATGTACCAACTCTTGTTGTGATTTGGACACAATTCTAGGAGAAAATCATGCACCCAAGTCATCCAGTATCTGTGGAGCAAGCAATCTGGTGGCCACCTGAGTCTAAACACCAGATACGTCTGCACAAGGCACACAGTGGGTTCAATTGTGTACATACCGTATAGATTCCTTCAGCTTGTTTCTGTAATAAAAAAGAAGAAATGGCAAGTGATTAAATTAATCAAAAATGTTAGGTTACACAGAACGATATGTGGACTTCAAGTCAAGGGAGGTCAAACTGAAGTTGTATAATGCACTATTGACGCCTGTCATAGAATACTCTGTACAGTTCTGTTCTCCATATTAAAGAAATGATGTAGAAGCACCAGAAAAAACTTCAGAGGAGAGTGACTAGGCTGATCCTGTGACAGAAATTAAGAAGGGGCATGAGTGAAGTGTTTAATATTATGAAGGAATATATATATAGTAATTATAATTAATATAAGGTATAGTAATATAAATAAATATAGTGGATCCCAGCTGTTAGGTTAAAATAAGTTCTTCACAAATGACAGAGTTGAAAAATTGTTCAAGGCAAATTTTGGACAAACATTATTAGCAAGTAGTGTTGTATAAAGTAGAACTTTAGGGACTTTTAGTCACAACATGATGTTGTTATTTAGGACAATATATTTGAACAGAATGGATAAGCTTGATGGCCTGTTCTTGTCATAGTTGTCGATGTCTTAATCTTCTAATCCAATAAGAACTAGACTGAAGCGATAGTTCATTACAAGAGATCATTGTCCCTATAAGCTGACATCTAAAGCAGAAAAACTAAAATCAACAGATGTTAACCAAAGAATAACCTAAACTACCAAAATAAAAATGCAACCAGTCAATAATAACTCATTCACAGTTTTGAACACCACAGTAAATGCAGTAGGTATAATATATGAATATATCAATCAAATATTAATCAAATGCTACATAATATATAAAAAATATAACACAAGAACACAACCTTATCAAGGCTGACAACACTTGTACAGTATGTATAATCAATACAAATACTGTGGTGGGTGCAGGACATTATGGTTCACTGAAATGGGGGGACCATGTATAAAAAGTGTTGTCATTTCTATATGGTGTGACTGAAATGTATGCAAATCCCCTTAAATGAAAGTCAGCAATGTGCAATTTAATCATGTCTGAATTGTTTATTTCTAACTTTAAACTGTGAAGCAGAGGGGTACATCAAGTAAAAAATATATGGAGGGCACTGTGTGTGTGTATATATGTATTTTTTATTTTTTTGTGCTTGGCTATAATGGACTGCAAGACCCACAAATAAATGTTGGGGCGCCAACTAAAGAAAAATAAACAAAAATGGCCACTTAGGAAGCAAATGTAACTAAACATTCCGAAACAGAAAGAAAAGTCATCAGGAAAGGTATTTTTGTTTGTTTCGGTCACCAGTTAGGAGTTCTGTCCTGCAGTGCGTTCTGTTCAAAAGGGACTGAGTCTGTTGACATCATTGGGAATCTTATCAGTACTGCAGATGAAATGGAAGAGGAGAAGATCAGCGCTAGCACCCCTCTCGATCCAGGGTGGTAGTACATACCTGGTAGGCCGAAGCATTAAAATTGTCCTTCACTGGAAGTAAGGGGCCTAGCCCAAACCTTGACGAACACCCCCAACACCATTATCCCTCCTCCACCAAACTTCACAGTTGAGAAAATGTAGTCAGGCACGTAACGTTTTCCTGGCATCCGCCAAACTCAGACTTACCCATATGACTGCCAAACAGAGAAGCATGATTCCTCACTCCACAGAACACATTTCCACCACTCCATCCAACACTTGGCATTGGACTTGGTGATGTGAGGCTTGCATGCAGCTGCTCGGCCATGGAAATCCATTCCATGAAGCTCCTGCTGCCAGTTTTTGTGATTACATTAATGCCAGTGGAACTTGGCAGTCATTGTCCATGCTCTGTGACATTACGTGGTCTTCCACTTCGTGGCTGAGTTTCTGTTGTTCCTAAACACTTCCACTTTCAAATATTATAACTTACAGTTGACCGTAGAATATCCAAGCAGGGATGAAATTTCAAAAACCATCTTATTGCAAAGGTGGCATCCTATCACAGTACCACTCTTGAAGTCACTGAGCACTTCAGAATGACCCATGTTGTTTCAAAAATGTTTATAAATGGAGACTGCATGGCTAGGTGCTTGATTTTATACACCTGTGGCAATGGGTATGACTGAAATACCTGAATTCAATAATTAAGAGATGTGTCCCAATACTTTTGTCCATATAATGTTTATATGCACATTTTTTCAATATATTGTATTTCTCATTAAAAGTGTCAAAGTTATTAATGGACCATTTTAGCAGATCTGAATCCAACCACTCATCTACTCTTTCTGTGAAGCATCATGACCTTGCCCTGGATGACAGTTGGTTCCTACTTTATTCCAGATGCTCCTGGGATAGGCACTGGTCCCATTTGACTAATGACTATACACAGGTTAGAAACACATATGAATGTGTATTAGATGGTGTTTATGTGGAGCACTATACTATTTTCTCTTGCATTTACAAATGTGCACACTACCAAAGATGTGCACTATTTAAGAAAAACTCAACTTGTGTTGAAAATCCTATACGAAGCTAAAGTGTTCAGAAATTTCACATTTTTTATCATTAATACAGTCCAGTAAATCTGTCCTATGATGTTATAATCTCTGTTTTGGACTTAGAAGAAACAACAGTGATCACAGTTGAAACAAAGGAGAAGTTTGAAATAATAAGCCCTGTGCTCAAAATGCCATTACAGAAATATGTTGATCTGATGGCTGGACTGAGCTGGCTAGCTTTTGCAGCACTTTGCAATTTGCTAGAAGTCATATCAGCACAGAGCACAAGCAGACAGTTGCACTGACACTTCTCCTGCTTAGCAACTCGCACTGCTTTCAGTGGGCTGACAGCTTCCTGTTTCCAAACTGACCACTGCGGTACAAAGTAATTTTTTTTTTTTCCATTAGCTACTCTTCCTGCTCTGAGGGTATCTTGGTGGCTTCTCAGACCCAGTGCAGGCTCTCTTGGTAGAAGCATTTTATCAGTATGAAAGCAAGCGCCCATCAGTGCTGTGCTTCTTATCCAGTATGGCTCCTCTGTTAAAATGCATACTGCTTCCTGGCTGGCATGATGGTTTGTGCTACTACCAGTTGGGTACAGGGACACAATTATAATTAATTAATATAAAATAATTTGCAATTTTGCCTTGTGTCCTACGCCCTGGGACCTCCGTTTTCCTTCCACAGCCCAATCAATGATATGCATACCAAGTTAACTGATACCTCTAAATTGGTCCAGTGTTGCTGTATGCCTAATGAAAAGAAAGGATAAAAGAACTGAATGAAGATGTAACGTTCAGTTTCTGGATGGGTGTTTTGTGGACAAAACTAATCTTACATACCAATCCTGCTGGTGAACTGAATAATGAGTATGATGCCCTAAATATTGTACAAAATTTAGCCACACCAAATACCTCCTAATATTCAAAGTCAAAGTCAAGTCAAAGTGAACTTTATTGTCATCTCATCCATATACAAGTATACAGACAGACGAAATTGCGAAGCTCAGGGTCCACAGTGTAACAACATGATGTGCAAATAATAAATTAAAAATAGAATTAAAATTTAAAAATTAGAAATTAAAAATTAAAACACAAACAAGACAAGACATTGTGTAAAGATAGGACAAAGAAGTAGCAGCAATATTGATGTGTAAGATATGTAATATAATAAATAATAAATAATAGATATAGATAATACAGAGATTATCAGTGTATGATAATAGTTGTTTAAGACATGTGTAAACAATGACAGGTCAGAATGTTTCACAGCAGAAGGATATCAGGAGTGTCAAAATACTTAAAGGTCAGTATTAGATTTTCAGTTCTTTTCTACTTTTCTGCACACTCATCTTTGCAGGACAGTGGTTTTCATGTATAAAAGTTCTGTTTTTAAAGGTGGTTGAGGCTGTGTGGAAGGTCCCAGGGGGCAGCCTGGTGTTAAGGAGTCTAACAGCTTGGGGGTAAAAACTCTCTTGCAGCCTGGCAGATTTGGCTTTGATGCTGCAATATCTTCTCTTGGATGGCAGAAGTGTGAAAAGTCCATGTGAGGGGTGTAAGGGGTCCTGCACAATGCTGCAGGCCTTGCGGACACTGTGTTTGTAAAATATGTCCTGTAGTGAAGGGAGAGGCACCCCGATAATGTTCTCTGCTGTCTTCACTATCCGTTGCAGGCGCTTGCGGTCAGATATGTTGCAGTTTCCATACCAGACAGTGATGCAGCTGGTCAGGACACTCTCCATTGTGCCTCTGTAGAACATGGTGAGGATGGAAGGGGGAAAAACGTGCTCGCTTCAGCCGACTCAGGAAGTGTAGTCTTCTGCTGGGCTTTCTTGATTAGTGATGAGGTGTTATGTGTCCACGTAAGTTCCTCAGTTATGTGCACACTGAGGAACTTGGTACTCCTAACAATCTCCACATCTAAACCGTTGATGCTGAGTGAAATGTGGACAGGACGTGATTTTCTGAAGTCCACGATTATCTCTTTTGTCTTGTCGACATTGAGAGAGAGAGAGAGATTGTTGTCTTCACACCATGCGGACAGCCGTTTCACCTCATCTCTGTATGCTCTTTCATCATCCCTGCTTATCAGTCCCAGCACCGTCGTATCATCTGCAAACTTGATGATGTGGTTGGTGTTGTGCATGGCTGTGCAGTCGTGAGTCAGCAGGGTGAACAGCAGTGGACTAAGCACACAGCCCTGCGGCGCTCCAGTGCTCAGTGTGACGATGCTGGAAGTGTTGTGGCCCATCCGAACTGCCTGGGGCCTCTCTGTCAAGAAGTCCAGTATCCAATTGCAGAGGGTGGTGTTCAGGCCCAACCTGCTCAGTTTTACAACCAGCTTTGGAGGAATGATTGTGTTGAAGGCAGAGCTAAAGTCTATAAATAGCATCCTGACATATGTGTCTTTTTTATCCAGATGTGTCAGGGAGAGGTGAAGGGCAGAGCATATGGCATCCTCAGTTGACCTGTTTGAGCGGTATGCAAACTGAAGAGGGTCAAGGGAGACAGGGAGATTAGTCTTTATGTGTGACATGACTAACCTTTCGAAGCACTTCATTATAATTGCCGTGAGTGCAACTGGTCGGTAGTCATTTAGGCATGTCACTGATGATTTCTTTGGCACTGGTAAGATGGTGGTCGACTTGAAGCATGCTGGGACTGACAACTGGCTCAGAGATGTATTGAAGATGTCTGTGAGGACACCAGCCAGTTGACTGGCACATTCTTTGAGCACAAGACCAGGTATGTTGTCAGATCCTGCAGCCTTGGGTGGATTGACTCTGGATAGAGTCCTTCTCACATCTGTTATGGAGAAACAGAGTGCTTGGTCAGTGGAGGGAGGTGTTGCTTTTCTCACAGGCTCTTTGTTCTGCGCCTCAAATCGTGCAAAGAAGTTGTTCAGCTCATCCAGAAGGGAGGCATCACCATCACTGCTGTGTGGGTTGGGCTTGTAGTTTGTAATTGCCTGAACGCCCTGCCACATACGACGTGTGTCTCTGGTGCTGCTGAATTGTTTATTGATCTTCTGCGCGTATGCCCACTTAGCTCTCCTTATAGCGCGAGACAGGTTGGCTCTGGTCACCCTGAGGGCAGCCTTGTCTCCAGATCTGAAGGCTGCATTTCTGATCTTGAGTAGCTTATGCACTTCTCTTGTCATCCAGGGCTTTTGGTTGGCTCTTGTGGTAACATCCTTGGTAACAGTAACATCCTCTATGCATTTGGAGATGTAGCCAGTCACAGAGTCTGTGTACTCCTCCAGATTGATGGAGTCACCATCCATAGCAGCCTTTTTGAAAATGTCCCAGTCTGTCAATTCGAAGCAGTCTTGGAGAGCTGAAACCGCACCAACCTGCCACACTCTGATGCTCTTTCAGGCTGGTTTAGTGCACTTCAGCAGGGACTGGTATGCAGGGACCATAAAAACGCTGATATGATCTGAACAGCCCAGGTGAGGGTGGGGTAGGGCCTTGTAGGCGCCAGGAGCGCTCGTGTAAACATTGTCCAGACAGCTTCCCCCTCTAGTAGCAAAATTTACATTCTGGGAGAATGTTGGGAGAAATGACTTCAAGTTGGCATGATTGAAGTCTCCAGCAATAATGAAAAATGCCTCGGGGTGCGTCGTTTGCAGTTTGCTGATGATCTCGTAGAGTTCCGCTAGCGCCTAGTTAGCATTTGCGCCAAGCGAGCGGTAGACAGCAATCACCAGCATGCAACTGTATTCCCTCGGCAGGTAGAAAGGCCGACACCTTACTGATAAAACCTCTATCAGCGGGGAACAGTGTCTCGCAACTGAGGCAGCGTTCGTACACCACTCTCTGTTCACATAAACATACAGTCCACCCCCGCGGGTCTTACCGGACAAAGAGGCGTCTCTGTCCGCTCAGAAGATGGTCAGTCCGTCTAGCTGGATGGCCGAGTCTGCAATGTTTTCCTGGAGCCATGTCTCAGTGAAAATAAAGATGCAGCAGTCTCTCATTTCCCACTGCTTGGCCCGCTGCAGCTTTATAAAATCCAACTTTTTTTCCAGCGATCGGACGTTCGCAAGCAGAATAGACGGTATCACAGGTCTGGTGGGGTTAGTTTTTAGCCTTGTGCTAACACCGCCGTGTTTACCTCGTTTCTGCTTCAGATCGCTGCGCTTGTGTTTTCGTCAACTCAGCTTCTCAGGCTGCCGAAGTAAGCAAAGGCTGCGGAGCGTCTCTGTCACCTCACTGGATATTTCGGCGCAGTTTCTTTGGAAATTGAACAGGATTTGCCGCTCGTAAATGTATGTCTGCGTACTACTATCACTTAAATCTACTTTTTTATTTATACTAGTTGACAAAGACGAACAAAGATTAACACTAAACACCGCGGACTCGGGAGCTCTGTAAGCCGCAGCCTGCACGGGCGCCGCCATATTCACATCTAACAGCTGATTTAAACAGGTTTAAATAAGCTTCACATTACAATGTACATTTATTTTTTACCAGTTACATGGTTCATCTTAAAAGTCTTTAAAATACATATGGACCAGCAGCCTATAGACATGGTTATCTGCTTCAGTCCCTGTGGTTGCAGGTTTTTATTCATAGTCGGCGAGTCATTTTACCTCAGATTGATCTGGCTGGTTTTATTAGTCAGTCTTTTTTACTTTATTGTGTATTTTGAAATGACACAGTAGTGCAATATTTACATTTATAAGATATACATATTTTTGTTCTGCTATAACATTAAATGCTTAAATCACTTTTATCATTTTCCTATAAATTCACTCCTATTTCTGTGGAATTTGGTGCTTTAGTTGTATCTTATTAACGGCAATTAACAACATGCAGTGTAAACACAGGACTCATTAGGAAATAATGGATTAAATGATCAGAAGACTTAAAAAAATGGAATAAAAATCAGATGATAAATATCTCAAAACCTAGTTTAAAAAACAGTAAATAACCTTATATAACTAACATAAATTGCTTCTACATTCCAATACAAATTTGGCAACCCATGCTTGTAAATTCTGGATTGACATCAGAACATAGAAACTGAGAAATAACATCTTGCTTAATTATTGTAGGAGTTTGATTAAAAGTACAATTTGATTGTGATGACAACCTGCAGCCAGCCAGACTGAACATGAGAACCACTTGTCTAACGGACCTAAATCCATATCAGTGTAACATATTAACATGAATAAGAAATTCTGGCATGTACCCTGTCTTAGTTGTACTCCAGCAATCTTCAATATCCTTAGTGCCAATAAGTATTATCAGGATAAGAGAGAGTGTACGAGTCATCTATATTATGTCTTTCCTTGTTCCTAAAGCACTCTGGATTTGTGTACAGACATCTGTGACCCAGGACTGCAATAAACAGACTCACAAAGTGGGTTATCAGGAAGAAAGAGTATGTGTGTGTGTTTGTGTATGTAAGGAAACCTTGTAATGCACAGGTGTGCCATCTAATTTAATTCTTTCTTTGTTCCTAAAGCAGCCTGTATAGCTTGCCAACATTGGTGACCCAGGACTGGATGAATTGATCATCATTTAAAGCATTCACATTGCTACATTTTCACTGAAATTTGATCATTTCAGATGAGGCAGACCATTTCTTTCCAACTGTACCCCGTGTCTATCTTTGTCACTACCGATATGAGGAGATTAAATTTTAGGATGTTGTATCCACCGTTTCTAAGAAAGTCTAACATCTCTTCCAAAAGGCAGTTACTTGAAGTCATATTCACACAGCTCTCACTACCACTGAATTAAACTCCAGCTCAGAGCCTGAGACGTTCCCCACACCTGACATTTTCCGTCAAAAGTAGGACAAAGAAAACTCCTACATCAAGAAGCCTGATCCCAGGAATAATTACGTGAGGCGGTGAGACAGTCTATATCTAACCTGATTTATTTAATCTGCAGCCTGAACTTAGCATTCCCTTCCACTATTAAAGCTTTATAGTCTATATTGTCACATGTATAGACTATACTGAAATTGTTCCATGCTCAAGAGCCAGTTTCGATTGCCAAGTTTAACTCTGGCCTAAAAGAAATTGCACCAAACCCTGCTCCTTTTCCTACAGTGTGGCAGAAACTTTTATCTTCTTCAGATTGAGCCTAGCAAAGCTAACTAGTTGAGCGTGACACTGGCAAACACCACCCTCAAGCTTGGCATAAGGGCTTGGTCTGCTCATAACTGTTTTAATCAACTGTATCTTTGTAGCATAGTCTATGGAACTGCCTGCTGCCCAGTGATAAATAGGTAAGTGTATGTGTCTCATTTAAAATACATGGACTTTTTATATTTACTGTATTAGCATTATTTATTTATTATTTACCTTACCATGCACATTATTAGGAATATGTTGGAGAAATTGTTAAAAATTGTTGCATGCTAATGTAAGTTCCATCCATCGGTTTTCTGAACCCACAAAATCCATCTGTATAGGACCATAGAGGGCATAAGCAATACCAGCTGTATCAGGCACTAGGCAGGAGTCCACCCTGGATGTGACACAAGTTCATTAATACTCTCAATCACACACCCAAATTCAATCACAATCTAGATTCACTTATTAACCAAGTATACATGTCTTTAGAAAGTTAAAAAATAAATAAAAGAATACCAGAAGAGAAATCATGTGAACCATACGTATCGATAAACCAGTCTGACTTTTCCATAAAAATGTACTGATACTGTCGGTGTAGTTACAAGACTGAAGTAGTGTTTCAAGGCTAAATCAACTTCTCTTTTTAAAAACACAAAAAAATAACTAAATGGTTGCACTATGGCTAGTTAGGCTAACTCACAGATTATGCATCCTATCAAATGTTTACATGGGTTTTCTTCCCACATGCAGTTGAGGTTAACTGACCACTCTAAATTGGCCCCAGTGTAAACAGGTTTCAGTTTATGACCTGTGATGGACTGTTGTTACCTGACAAGTACCCAGGGTTTCTAGGACTGGCTCCAGCCACATATAAGCATGAATTATCACAAAATCAGTTTTGTGAATGTGCAAATATGTAAAAATAACAGCTTATTAAGCCTTTGGTAAATGCATCCCTTGGGAGCATTCTTACTCCTGAGAAGTCATTTATTAATCGTGACCACTCAGGGCAATACAAAAATACGAAATGTATAAATACATATATGTTGTTCAGGAAACAGGCTTTAGATGGTGGAACTGTGTTTTATTATTAATGTTTTTCTCATTTTTGAAATGGATTTCTTTTAAGAACTACGCAGTTATTGGTTTTTCGAAGTACTGCTGAATTCATTTTTGATGTTAGTTTATTTTGAACTCATTTTGCTTTAGTTAATAAATATTCATTTCTTTTTGTGATGTCATTTTAGTTATTGTGGGAACCACCAACTTCCGGTGTAGCTGCCCCAACATTGCTAAGAAAAATGGGCCAAAATGTTCAATGGTATATGGGTTGGCACTAAACACTTCCTGATCATCTGAGATTATTGAGAAATACCGTGAGAATTTAGCGAGTGCTTTTTTAAAAAGGTTTCATGATTAAAGGACACTGGCTATGATTAATCAACTTTGAGTTTAGCATTTTGTTGTGGTTTTAACCATAGATTGATTTGACTAAATAGGTAATGCTCTTGGCTTGTTTTTGACCAACATTCATTTTTTGGTCCTCATTTAAAAATGTTTTTCTGCTGTTTGATCTAGCATAGCATACACGTGGGGACCCAAAAAAACAGAATTTCTTCATAAATTGTTTATTTTTACACTTTCAAACTGCAGTCACCTTCAAAGTACTCTTCATTTAATGCAATACACTCATCAAGACATTTTTTCCACTGCTCAAAACAGTTTTGGAACTCCTCAATTTTGATCCCTTTTAGGGCTTCTGCTGCTTTCTGTTTCACCTCTTCCACAACGGCAAAACGTTTCTCTTTGATGGCTTTTTTAATCCGGGGAAACAAAGAAAAAGTCAAAAGGGGCGAGATCGAGTGCGTAATTCCCCTAATGTCAAAGAAACAAATGATCATTGTTTTCATATTCGACAGTCATGCTATTTTGGGTTGTGGGGAAAAGGCAGTTTTCCATTGGCTGGATTGCTGCTTCGTTAACCATAGCACCAAGATTCATCTCCGGTTATGATTTTGGAAAAAAAAAAATCAGGGTGAGCCCCTTACTGCTCCTTCAATGTACAGCACGCAGCTAAGCGATTGTCCATTTGTTCAGGTGTGAGGAAGCGACGCACAACTTTTGCTGCAACTCATTTCATGCCCAAATCTTTTGACAAAAGAAGAAATGTGCTGAAAGAGTCTTCAAAAAAAATTTACTGAAGCCAAACGCAGCACCTCACAACAATGCCAGTTGGCACAATGATGCAGAAGGGTTTTTCAGAATGTTCACCTAACATGTACTAAAAAGGGACCCACCCTCCAGAAGATATTTCCATTTTTTTTGGTTGGGGGGTGTCCCCCAATGTACATAAAGTATCTTCTCTAAAAAAAAAAAATTAAGGCAGGAGGGATTCATAATGCTTTAAGAGTACAAGAGTTCCAACACTGGATGTCTAAAACAAGAGTCTGGATGAACAACAACAAAACTTCAGCTTTTTCAGTCCACATGGCAACTGAGTATTAAATGGCACAACATGGCTCTTTTAGAGCCACTGTGTATACTCTTTCAAATCACCAATTACCAAAAAACTAAGAATAACCTATCATGTGTGGCACACGGCTGGGGGTGGTACCCAGCCAGGATGCCCAGGAGGACCGGAGGAGGGCTTGCGCCTCATCCAGACCGCAAGGGGGTGACCGCCCTGGTTGCGCTGGGGACCACGGGTGCAGAGCTTGAAAGCTCAACCCTGTAAGGGCCCGTGGTCACTGCCAGGGGGTGCCCCGGTGCCTGGAGAGCCCTGGACCTCAGCACTTCCGCCACACCAGAAAGTGCTGGGGGAGGGGGGGGAAGATGACTGGGGACACCCGGAGGGGTTCCGGGTGCGCAACTGGCACTTCTGCCACACAGGGGAGTGTTCGCGGAGGAGTGTCGGGAAGCACCTGGAGCCCATCCAGGCTTGTATAAAAGGGGCCGCCTCCCCTCATTCGATGACTGGAGTTGGGTGGAAGTAGACGGGAGTCTTGCTAGAGAGGAGTGGAGGTGGCCTGAAGAAGGCAGGCACTGGAGAGAGAGGCCTGGACTTTGGGGGATTGGTGCTGGAAGCCCTGGGTTGTGCACCTAAACTGTAAATATTGTAAATAAATATGTGTGTGTTGGGTGACCAAACGTTGTTCATTTGTCTGTGTCCAGGGCACGTTCCACACATGTCATTTATTAATAGCATCAATGATGACAGAAAATCTCTTGTGCTTCAACTCGCGGAGGTAAGCAGAAATTCCCACAGTGAGTGACATAACTGTTAGTTCTCACCTTTCTTTAGCATTAATATCTTGCTTCTCCATCTTAAAAATATAGGAAACCAAAGGGTGATATGGTGGTTTAATAGAATGCATGAAAGAGGTAGGTTACTTCAATTCATTCAAGTACAGTTCAGTAAAGTGTCCCTGAATGGCATTTTCTGATAAAAACATTTTTAAGCTTTCATATTATTAGTTTCTGCAATTTCTTTAAGGTGAGCACAATTCAACAATCTCTTAATATAAAAAAAACAGAAACCAAAGTCTATAGACCAGAATTTACACTGTAGACATTTGTACAGTTCCAAAAATACCCAGAAGTAATAGAAGGACTAGTCTTTATTGAGGGCCCTCAAATTCAGGAATGATTTTCATTCCACAGATGATACCAGTCACACAGATGTTTCACATTTTCATAATGAATAAATACCTGTCAGTTATTCTTTAAGGGTAAATTGTGGTAATTATCATAACCAGCTAGTATAGTTTGTTATTCCTCTTTTTGTTTTCTACTGCTGGGCTTGACCAAATTGTCCCTCCTAGTCTTTCAACAGGACATCAAAGAGACAAA
>JANRMT010062798.1:19997175-20039497 GCA_026402145.1 Polypterus bichir lapradei
ATATGTTTTTTTTTATATAAATAAGGGGAAGGGGAAGGAAGGAGAAATTATAAAAAGCCAATCGAAAAATGGAACTTTGCTCTTCTGCCTTGCAACATAGAATCCATGTACTCATCTGTGACTGAAAAAAAATCTAATTAATTGAACTATTCCTGTCTTCCTCGGGGGGGTTTCTTCCACACCCCGCAGATACAGTACAGAACATCAAGAGTAGTCTCTGATGCTAGCTTGCACAGTGTGTGTGGCTGGGTGCCCAGTTGGCTTGAGTCATTTACTTGACCTTGTCTCAATGACTCTTTTCCCCCAGACTTTTTTTCTCCCATATCAGTTTCAAATTAATTTTCTGTTTCCTCTCTTTAGTTACCACATGGCCTAGCTTACCTTGCTTTACATTTCCTTCCTTCAGAGGAATTAGAATGTATTCATTGATTTGTCTTTATATTATATTTGCTTGTTATAAAGTAATGTTACTCTTACTACCTATACATCTCCATTTTGAAATACTGTAAGTTATTTTAAACATAACTACTGTAGTTACACAACTCATTACTAATTCAACGAAATTCATTCTAATTCAGTGGTCTTCCACTTATGAGTCAAGCTCGCTATATAATAACTACAAATACAGTATTTAAAAAAAATCTTAAAAATATGACAGAAGTGGGAAACACCAAGCAAGTGCTTCTCTAAAATCTTACCCAGAAAATTAAACTTCCTCGCCAGCTATGAATATACCGTTTCCCGATTTCATGCTCATGCTGCAAGACGATTTGTGTGAAAACAGAAATTGTATGAATTGCTAAATAGATAATGTATACAATAAACTGTTGAAAAAAACAATAGACAAAGGAATTTCTTGTTAGAGACAGCACTTTTGTAAGGAGCTGCTCTGCTTTCAGTTTTAATGAAGCACAGAAAAAAGAATGCCAAGTTAAAGATGTGTTTCATGACCGCATAACTATAGTCCGCAAGGGCCAATGTATGTTTCAACTCCTCTTTTCTGGCACTAGGTATAGAGGACACTTTAGGACTGCTGCCCAAATTACCATGCCATACCAGTAAACATGGAGCACAAATTAATTTGAGGCTACAACAGCACTTTGTGATGCATTTATCTTATAAGGTACAGTAACATTAGGTGTGGTTTTACCACACCTATGAAAAGGATATATGGCAATAATATATGAGTTTTGTATCACAAAATTTGTTTTTGGATAAATAACTTCTCTGTGGTGGGTTGGCACCCTGCCCGGGATTGGTTCCTGCCTTGTGCCCTGTGTTGGCTAGGATTGGCTCCAGTAGACCCCCGTGACCCTGTGTTCGGATTCAGCGGGTTGGATAATGAATGAACGACTGAATAAATAACTTCTTTTGTATCAAATAAACTTTACTTTCTAAATGGTTGAACTCTTGATGTTAATTCATTACTTCTGTATTGTTAAATTGTTAATGTTAGTATACCTAAATATGTCAGTCAGTTTATATAGCCCCCCTAAGTGTGATTTCATTACACATACTTTTAGAGTAAATTTATAAATAGTATACCGAAATTAATATGTAGGTGGCCTTTCCACCACCTACAGAACTTGGACCCTAGTTCGAATCTGAGCAGAGATACCCTCTGTGTGCAGATTGTATGCTCTCCCTGCATTTGTGAGGGTTTGTAGACAAATGCTGCTAGATGAAGTCAGCAACATTCTAAATCACAGAAATAAAAATATATATTTGTATAAAATATTATAAAGGGCCAATAAGGGTAAATATCACAGCTTAATTCTAATGTCGCCCAGCACTTTCAAGTTTATTGTGCAACAGCTCCACAAGATAGGCAGTCTATGCATCCATATTTGTCCACTCAAATAATTTTTTGTATGATCACTTTACCACCTGTCAAAGTGTCACTTTCTTCCTTACTAAAGAACTCAGAAAGGAGTAGCTGCTCTCAAACCTGACAATTTCAGCTCCTTTAATTGTTCTGCACTAGTCATACACCACGATACTGGAATCGGTCTTACTGCTCTTTTCTAGGCCGTTTTTCAGTCGAAACTGCCCAAAACATTCCAGACAAAGCCTCATCAATGTGTTAAATAACTGCCTTTTACTTGTACACCACAGCGTGTGGGCTCTTTATAGGTCAATCTCCAATAAGCATTTTTAATCATTTCTGTGTACTGTTCAGTTGAAGACAGTGATAAGTCCAAGTCTATTTGTACAGTATACTTACTGTATACACTAAAAGTCTCTCAATATATAATTATATCAGAAACTTGAAATTCTTTTGCTCAAATCTTTAGATTTACAGTACTTTGTTTACCCTAGCTTAATTTTCCATATAATACATCCGGTCTGAATTAGGCCTAGGTCAATTTTTACAATTTAATTTACTAAAAGGCTCTTTTGCTATTCTGTCTAAATTTCTTGCTAGAATTTTTTTTAACAGATAGATCTAAATTAATGGCACTTTTTGAGGGTTAGATACGGTCATGTTTCAGATACTGTTAAGTATATAAGGATCTCTCCTCTCTAAACACCTGCTGATCTGTTATGAACACATCCATGTATATGAAGAATGTTTGTTTCTGATATTTTATAGGTGCCAATGGAATGGTTACCTTCAGGGTAAAGGATAGGGGTCAGGCTGTCCTTTACCAAATGAGGAAGAATGGGTTGATGTAGACTGTAATTCCTTATAATTTGTAACACTTTCTGTCAAAATAAGCCTAAAGACTGGACAATGTTATCAATATGGTTCATTAATCAATGTGCCCCTTTTCTGCATATATGCACAAGCCTTCATGTCAGAAGTCTACCAGATTGACATCATCACCAATCAGATAGATAGATAGATAGATAGATAGATAGATAGATAGATAGATAGATAGATAGATAGATAGATAGATAGATAATTTTGTAGCACTGCCTAGCAAAGTTCAAAAGAAATATGTGGTGGATATGTCATCTGACACATGTATTTTGTAATAACCCCACACAATCCTAGCAGACACTTTCATTTCTGTTTTGCTTGTTGCTGCTTCCTCCATTGATTTGTCATACATACTAAGCTAATAACCTGAACTGTTATGGACAGGTTATAGGGTCATGTTCAGCAGTGAGTCACATTGTTCTCCTGAAGCCGATGCAGGTGGAAACGTCATGGACAAAAATAGGATCTGGGCAGCATTCTTAAATGGCAAGATATCGTAAGTGTCAGGGTGAGCTGCATTTATGTAAATGTTCAGCGATCCTATTGAAAACCCAGCCACAGGGGATGCACAAACTAGTGTGTTTCTTCATGCTGGTCCCAAGCCCAGATAAATGGCGAGGGTTACGTCAGGAAGGGCATCTGGTGTAAAACTTTGCCAGATCAACATGCGGACAATAATACACATTTCCATACCGGATCAGTCGAGGCCTGGGTTAACAATGGGCAACAGGTTGCTGGGGGAAATTGGGCTACAGTTGGCCGAAGGAAAAGGTGGGGGGGGGGGGGAACAGAAGGACAGGAGGAAGGTAAAGAGAGTGGAACTGAGGGTAGGAACTTTGAATGTTCGCAGTATGACTGGTAAGGGAAGAGAGTTAGCTGATATGATGGAAAGAAGCAGTGGCGATTTTTGATATGGGCGACATGGGCCATTGCCCAGGGTGGCATCGTGGTGGGGGCGGCATCTTGGGCATCGGCAAAAAAATTTTTTTTATTTTTGCGCGTGCCCATGCTGCCCCGACATCATGCCAGCGCATTTTTGGGATTGCATGGGCACCGATTGGTTTTCTATTGCCCATTTGCAGGGAATAAGGGTGCCCTCCATTTGTGAGGTGTGCTTGCTGCTTACAGAAAAGGGAGGAGAGGGGTGGGGCGGCGGGGAACTCTCTGGCTGGCTGGCGTGGCATCTAATAACCAGCTCGCAAAATAAAACAAAATAAAAACAAACAAACAAACACAAAAGCACCAGACATTATGATATAGACTTATAATTTGCACCGATGTGTTTTCTAAATTCTATCACACCCATATATGCGGGAAGTGAGTGCGAGGGCCCTCGGTGCACCTGCTTGCTGCTGTGCTGAAGTCTCACACACAACCTGTCGAAAGGGGAGGGTGGGCGGGGTGCTTCCAAATAAAGCACATTTCATTCATAATATTGTCAATCCAAGCCCATTATGTCACAATTAAATTTTTCCTGGGTTGTGCGAAATCGCAGAAATCATCAGATGGTCGCTCCTTGCACAAGCAGCATAGAGCAGAGTGCAGCAAACAGGAAGAATAAATCCTCCTGTGTGAAGCTGACGCCAGCTCAATGCCTGTGCTCTCTCTATTCTTTATCACAGGTTAGTAAATTCGCCATAATTGGAGTGCACATTACAGGCTTTAAAACGGTTAAATTTCGTCAATGAGATTTTGAACATGTTGATAAAATTATTTGAGTTAGTAAGAGTTTTTTTGTATGGAAATATATGTTTGCGTGCTAACTTACTAATGCAATTGACTCACGTAGTGGAGAGTGGTAGGCGGGGAAAGTTAACCCGAAATAATAAACTGACTGCAGCTCTGAGAGAAAAGGTTTATGTAGTTGTTAGTGACCTGGTGAACTGATGACTGGAGATGGTACTAAAGTGAAAATTCTTTACACTATAACGAAATATTCTGGTACTGTATAAATGTAAAATTTGATTTTGTCTCCGTTAGACATTACATTTCCAATAGTTTGTTTTATTGCACTGCATTTTTTCATTGTTTATTAGAACGCTGGGGGGGCGCCAGAGGGTCATTACACACAGACTGATGTATTTCAAATGTT
Source organism: Polypterus bichir lapradei (assembly GCA_026402145.1). NCBI lineage: Eukaryota > Metazoa > Chordata > Cladistia > Polypteriformes > Polypteridae > Polypterus > Polypterus bichir. The sequence goes on from JANRMT010062798.1 coordinate 20,001,972, forward strand.
TATTTCTTTATATTTTGATGATTATAACTGACAACTAATGAAAGTCCCAAATTCAGTATCTCGGAAAATTAGAATATCAATTAAGACCAATGCAAAAAAAGGATTTTTAGAAATGTTGGCCAACTGAAAGGTATGAACATGAAAAGTATGAGCATGTACAGCACTCAATATTTAGTTGGGGCTCCTTTGGCCTGGATTACTGCAGCAATGCGGCAGGGCATGGAGTCGATCAGTCTGTGGCACTGCTCAGGTGTTATTAGAGCCCATGTTGCTCTGATAGTGGCCTTCAGCTCTTCTGAATTGTTGGGTCTGGCGTATTGCATCTTCCTCTTCACAATACCCCATAGATTTTCTATGGGGTTAAGGTCAGGCGAGTTTGCTGGCCAATCAAGAACAGGGATACCATGGTCCTTAAACCAGGTACTGGTAGCTTTGGCACTGTGTGCAGGTGCCAGGTCCTGCTGGAAAATGAAATCTGCATCACCATAAAGTTCGTCAGCAGCAGGAAGCATGAAGTGCTCTAAAACTTCCTGGTAGATAGCTGCGTTGACCTTGGACCTCAGAAAACACAATGGACCAACACCAGCAGATGACATGGCACCCCAAACCATCACTGACTGTGGAAACTTTACACTGGACCTCAAGCAACGTGGATTCTGTGCCTCTCCTCTCTTCCTCCAGACTCTGGGACCTTGATTTCCAAAGGAAATGCAAAATTTACTTTCATCAGAGAACATAACTCAGCAGCAGTCCAGTCCTTTTTGTCTTTAGCCCAGGCGAGATGCTTCTGACACTGTCTCTTGTTCAAGAGTGGCTTGACACAAGGAATGCAACAGCTGAAACCCATGTCTTGCATACGTCTGTGCGTGGTGGTTCTTGAAGCACTGACTACAGCTGCAGTCCACTCTTTGTGAATCTCCCCCACAGTTTTGAATGGGTTTTGTTTCACAATCCTCTCCAGGGTGCGGTTATCCCTATTGCTTGTACACTTTTTTCTACCACATCTTGTCCTTCCCTTCACCTCTCTATTAATGTGCTTGGACACAGAGCTCTGTGAACAGCCAGCCTCTTTAGCAATGACCTTTTGTGTCTTGCCCTCCTTGTGCAAGGTGTCAATGGTCGTCTTTTGGACAACTGTCAAGTCAGCAGTCTTCCCCATGATTGTGTAGCCTACAGAACTAGACTGAGAGACCATTTAAAGGCTTTTGCAGGTGTTTTGAGTTAATTAGCTGATTAGAGTGTGGCACCAGGTGTCTTCAATATTAAACCTTTTCACAATATTCTAATTTTCCGAGATATTGAATTTGGGACTTTCATTAGTTGTCAGTTATAATCATCAAAATTAAAAGAGATAAACATTTGAAATACATCAGTCTGTGTGTAATGAATGACTCTAATATACAAGTTTCACTTTTTGAATGGAATTACTAAAATAAATCAACTTTGTCATGATATTCTAATTTTACTACCAGCACCTGTACTATTTTCATACGTTTTTTTATCCTACACATCTTAACACAGTCCATTCTTGCTAAAGAACACTTTTAGGAGTTACCACTGTCTTTTTATCATTTTTCTCCTGCTGCTAAGTGATATTTCTAAATAAACTTTTTCCTACTGACCACATAATTTTTTGTGATGTAAAACCAGTGCAGCTGCTTCAATGATTCCAGAGATAAAAGCATGCATCCTTATCTGAAATGTTTAAAGGGGCTTTCTTGGACTTTCCAGTTAGAAAAACTTGCAACCTAATGGTTCTGTATGATTGTGATTTTGGGTACAATATGCAAACATGAGCGTTTCTTGTAATAAACTGGTGTCTTTTCCAATACACCTAATGCTGCTGGAAAACTCACATAATGATTCATGCCAAAAGAACAAAGGCACCTGTTCTTATGCAGATGGTGTGGTGTGTAGGTTAAGGCACTGGACTTTAAATCTCAAGATTGTGACCCTTAATACTTCAGTGAACCTGTTGGTTCACCAGGTGTAAAAGTATAAACAAAACATCAAGGTACATACAATAACAATGATACCATTTTAAAAAATAAAGCAAAAATGTAAAATGTAAAAACTCTTATTCCTTTAAGACGCTGAAGAAATCTACAATATTAGTTATTGAGATTGATTTCTAAATTTTAGTATAGTTATTCAGAGTTTAGTACTGCCCAAAAAAATATGTCTAACCCCCTCTGGGTTTGAGCAGCCAGTAATAAATAATGAAGGCATCTTTGTTTTAAATTGCTGTATGTGTTCAACCACTGTGACCGTGTGCACTTGGCCTCCAAAATCTGATGGTTAAAAGACACTCCCGAATGCACAAGCCTCCACTTTTGATGAAAAGTGCTCCTTCCTCTTCTCAGTGCTTTATGTGTCATTTCTTCTGCACACTGGATCCCAAACTTAAACCACTACTGACAACATTTATTGTTGTAACACTGAGAAGCTCACATGTGAAGTTTTCCTTTTTTCTTCTTAGTCAGCATACATGTATGTTTTAACCACAAGAAGTCATCCTTGAAACCTCTCCATACAGTAAGTATTCTCATAAACAAGAGGTGTTTGCAGCACTGCATGGTCCTATGGTGTTCAATGTGGATGTGTATTAATATCCCAATAAGAGATTCATGTAGTCAGGTTAGGAAATTAAAAAAACACTTTAGTTGTTGACAGTAATTTATTTTGGACAAAGTCTTTGGTTCTATAATAATCACCAGTTTCCCACATGTTCCAATGCTGGATTACTACCATGCTGGCTGAACTCACAGAGGTTTCAAAATGTGAAAGGTCATAATTAATTTGGCTGCTATTAGACTAAAATGATTCTCTTTCATTGTTAACTTGTTTAGTTTTACTGTTAAGAACTGCTAAAAAATGCCTCAATTCAAAATCAATACAAACACATCTCAGTGAATAACTCACCTCAGATGAGGAGGCAGTCTTTGCTGATCTGCTCTGAATGATCTAAAAACAGATAAAAAAAGGACAAGAACAGTTGTAATGAAGAAGTGCCAATAAACACTTTCTAATGACATGAAAGTAACAAAAGAAAAACTGTTACACTTTGCAGACTTCGGTAAATCAAAAACTGCATGGTATCATTTCCATTTCCATAAACCACAACTCAGAATCAGCTAGATAAGGAAATCTACATAAGATTGTCAGGGTACACAAAATCATATTCTGCGTTCTTAAAATGGCACTCTTTAACATGCATGCTAATTCTGGTGACCGACATCACCTCATCATTTGAATTTTTACCACAAGTGTCGTACTTGTAAAGTTCACTGTGACTGCACACAACAGCTGAAAAGTAAATACTCCAAAATGATCTGTTCTAAAGTTCTAATTGCCCACTGGTTAAATCAGTCCGTTAAAGGGAATAATTAAAGTGAGCCAAAATACAGCCAGTCCTGGTCAATATAAACATCAATTATTCTTGACTCTTATCAGGACAACCCAAAAATTCACAAATTCTGAATTAGCAAAAGCCACGCTAATTCAGGGTGTTCATAAGTAATGTAATGAAATTAATTAATGAAGTACAAGTACATAACAAACAAGAATAGTTGCATTGAGTTGTTGAAATATTAAAATGTGTGCTTCAGTTTAAATGTTTAAAGTCTAAATACTATTAATTGTAATAGAAAATCAAAAATAACATCATATTCATATTCACTGACAATGAAATAGTAATAGTAGATACAATTTATCACACACTTATGTTTGAAATTTATCATTTCCAACCTTCTGGGAATGGCTCTTAGAAGGCTAGGACCTCCAGTAAAGAATCAAATATCACAAGTATTATAAAATGAAAATAGCATAAACAACACTGCACATTCCTGTATTACTGATCTACATTTTTTTCAGTTTTGTGGAAAGAAATACTTTGACCCCTCATATGTGTTAGTTGATGTGCTATACACAACTTAATGTCCTTCTGATAATTTTTGCTGAAGACACCTATTAGTTTACTATTTGTCATAAAGGTGTAATTTAATGCACAATATATGGTCCAAAAATAGCCTAAAATTAGGGTTTTTCATATCTAAAGGGACAAAAACAGGGAGGAATCTGTATATCATATATGGAGGTTGTCTTGTACCAGAGAGTCAGGAAGCACCAGACTAAAAAAACTGAAGTGATTTCAAAGCATTCATGAGTAACACTTATGAACACAAGAATTGCATAATCATTATTATGAACAAAAGAATGGCATAATAGTAGCGTAATCACAATTGCTGGGATCAAAGAAAAGTCTTGAGTAGATCAGGAAAAAATGTTGGTGATATCTAACCATCAGATACTCTAATAAACCATAATGAGAGCCATGATCTAGAAATGGAAAATAGTAGTAAACCATCACAGGATTGGCTTGTCTACAGATTTACTCCAAGGGTACAGCGTGTAATCATCCAGGCAGTCTCAAGTGATCCTAAAAAACACCAAATGATCTGCAGGCATATCTTCCTTCAGCAAAGGTCAGTGTTCATGACTTCATTTTCAGAAAAGACACCGGGGTAAAAAGGGTTTTATTGAAGAACAATAATGTGGAAGCCACTGCCAACCTAGAAGAGCATAAATACTTGTCTCTTATTTGCCAGAAAGCATATGGGAGAATGTCTAATGGACAAATGTAAGAAAAACGCATATTTTTGGTTGACATGGGTCCTGTTATGTCTGGTATAAAGCTTACATAGCTTCCATAATAAGTCCATCACCCCAACACTCAAACATGATGGAGGTATTATGTCAGGGTGGGGATGCCTCAGGACCTGAACAATTTGCCATAATTGATGAGACCCTGACTTCTGCTCTGTATCAGAAAATTCTTAAGGGCAATATCTGGTCATTTGTGTGTGAGGTAGCTTAAGTTTATGTGGCTTAAGGAACAGGACAATGATCCAAAACAATAAAGCAATTCCACATCAGAAGGTAAATCCTAACCCAGTAAATCTAAAATGTAAAGTTAACTCAACTTTCAGTAAAGGGTAATAGGGAAAAAAAAATCTACTATTGTTACCAATTACCAAGAAGTGCGGTAGACAGCAGAACTTTAGAGACCTTCAAAACACAACTTGATGTTATTTTCAGTAAATTAGGAGGATAAAATTGGTGGGCTTTGTCGGGCAGAATCACTTCTTGTTGTTAAAAAATTTGTAATATTCTATTGTTCCAATATCTGTTTCAATACCATCGAGCACAGGGAATGGGCTGAGCTTGAACATGGTAGCAGTCTATCACATAATACATTCATGCACAAAGCAGGAGAATTCATTAGTTGCTAATGAAACATGCACATCTTTTGCATAACAGAGGAAACCCACTCTGAAATCTTAAAACATTTATGAAGGGATCAGGCAAAAATAATTAGATGAATCAAGAGGATTTTGTGATGGATTTTCTAAGATCTCTAAATATTAATATCTTTATTAAAATAATGCATACATTCTTTTGAAAGAAAGAAAATGGGACCAATATTACAAGTATTAGATGCAAACTCTATACAGTTAGTAGTTGACAAAATATTATGTCTTAATGCCATTCCAGAATTAATAAAGTCACTCAATGCATTTTAGGATATTGCAGAAACAGCATCTGAAACTCAATATCATACTTACATAAAGTGCCTGCAAGACATATGCCTCTGTCTGTTCACCAGATAAATGATCAACAGCTCAGTTTGTCTAAGTACTGTACATTTAAGTATGTGCAGGTACAATGAGCGCAAACATTTTCGTAACTGCTTAAATTGACAACTAAGTGCCCAAGACATGACTGCACTTTGTTTGCTCACAGACTACACAAACAAACCTATTCATCATTCAAATTTTGAAAAGAAATAAAGGATGATCAAAAACCTCATAATAAATAAGATGGGTTCCTGCTTGTTTTGGGTTTAGTCATTTTTTACTAAAATTTTAAAATGAAAAATGATTAAATTTTGATATTTAATAAATGGAGTTTTTAATTTTACTTTTTTAATGTATTAATTTTAAATATATTGTGATCTATGGCCGGCCATTCATCCCGGCCAATACCCCTACACCGCTAGATGGAGCCCTTCCAGCAGCATGGAGGTGCCCCGAATTCCAGCAGTTCATCATGGATATTGGAGTTTTCCTTCACAGCCCTGCTGGATACCATGGGGGCCGCAAGGGGACGCTGCAGGGAGGCCCAGAGACATTGGTGTTTACTACAATCCGAAAGTACGTCATAGTCACGGGGACGGAAGGACCAACGTACTTACGGGATGATGAAAAGAGGACTTTTTATCTAACCCGGAAGTGATGGGGAATCATGGACTGAGGGATGAAAGACTTCCGGGTTAAGCAGTATAAAGGACTCTGAGAAATCCCAGACAAATGAGCTGAGCTGGGTGGCAGGGTGGCAACGCGTCTGGGAGAGAGGAGGATTATTGTGAATTGTGTTTATTTGTATGAGTATTGTGGAGAGGTGGGTGCTTTGTGCACATTATTATTATAATAAATCCAAACTTTGGACTTTTACCTGGTGTCTGACGTATTGTCTGAGGGTTCAAGGGAGCGATAGCTCCCCCTATCTGTCACAATATTTATATAAAGTATATTAATTAAGAACCAGAAAATGAATGGACAAGTATTTCTATATAACATTCAAACTATTAATATGCATTAATAATCCTACTTATGATTTCAAGAATTAATAAATAACAGTGAGAGGTCAAGCTTTTAGTTACAGGGCCCCAAAGCTGTGGAATGGTCTGCCTGCTACTATACGACTACTTCAGCTTTTAAATCTCGGGTGAAGACTCACTACTTCAGTTTAGCATACCCTGAGAAGAGCTGCTGATCAGCTGTGCATACTGCATTTCTGTTGTTAGTCATTAGTATAAAAATATATGTAATATGTTATTTATAAACTGTTACTAACCCTGCGTTTCTCTTCTTAGTATCCTTATGTGGCACTTGTTGCCACTGTTCTACTGCCAAGTTGTTTGCCTGCCTATGGAAAATTCATCTCTGATAAAGGAGCACTGAAATCATCAGGTAGAAGGTCCTTTCATCAGATTGGCCGGCCCAGCACTGAATCAGCTGTAGAATGGCCATTAAGGTGGAATCTGTAATTAGTTGTTAGACAGATATCTTTATGTTAATTAGTTTCTACTTTTGTGTTTGATGTTTTTCAACAAATCTGCATCCTCATACTGTATGTGTTAGTTCTGTATTTAGTGAGTGGTATAATTTAGTCTTGCATTTTGACTTGTAGTTTTTATCAATTGGCTATCCAGCTCTTCGAAGAGGATTATTTGTGTTCAGTTTTGTGTATTATGTTTACACCATTTTTTTGACACCCGCTACACACCCAGCCTTTTTTCCCCTACAAGGGTGTTTATTTTTTATTCAAAATACAGGGCCTGTTAAAGCCAATTGATGAATTTATTGTGTGACTGTAGGCTATGTAAGAAATACACTGTTGCTGTTGTTCCAAAAACAAGTATTTCTACATCATGAATTATAAGGGGGTGGCATGGTGGCGCAGTGGGTAGCGCTGCTGCCTCGCAGTAATGAGACCCGGGTTCGCTTCCTGGGTCCACCCTGTGTGGAGTTTACATGTTCTCCCCATGTCTGCGTGGGTTTCCTTCAGGTGCTCCGGTTGCCTCCCACAGTCCAAAGACATGCAGGTTAGGTGCATTGGCGATGCTAAGTTGTCCTTACTTTGTGCTTGGTGTGTGTGTGTGTGCGCCCTGCGGTGGGCTGGCGCCCCGCCCGGGGTTTGTTTCCTGCCTTGCACCCTGTTGGCTGGGATTGGCTCCGGCAGACCTCCGTGACCCTGTAGTTGGGATATAGCAGGTTGGATAATGGATGGATTATAAGGTTAACTTGTCTGCAACACCTATATTTATTGTTTTTTATATATAAAGTTTCCAAAATTTCTGAACATCTATGAGATTAATGTATCCTCACAAACAAATTTTACCCACAGACCTTTAATTTGTTAATTAATGTGCATGCAGCCCTCTGCTTGAACTGTGACCAACATGAGTCCATTGTGTAAGCAACCAAACTACCAATCACTGCACAATACCAAAACAATGTCACCGATTGTCTAAAGCACACATGCCAATGTTACTTTCAATGTTTGACCCATGCCGCATGTTTATGTCTGATATTCATATACATATTTTTCATTTAATATGGCTACATATTTATAGATTCTACACTTAGTAGTGTAGTTCTGCTGTGTTATTCTGAACATTTCTGCAACATTGGGATAAGCAACAGATATTCTCATAAGTATAATGAAAATGTCAATAAATTAAATTGGACTGTATGCATAAATTCTATTATTATAGAATTATACAGTACATTTCTTCATAAGACAGCTGGTGATGCGCTTATTCTTTATGTAGGAAAAGCTACATAAAAGATGGTGTTTTTACTCATGTCAAAAGCTCAATGCATTCATTACATGTAAACTTACATACTGTAATACTGGAAATGAAGGACTGAATTGTCATTATGACTACAGCTTTGGTTTCAGTGAAATGTTCTGTTAAAATACGTTCTAGGATTTTGGCCTTTTTGCTCTATGCCAGAAATTGCCGTTGGTGGGGAATAGCTCAAGCTGCTGGACTACCCTAAGACTATCACCAGGAATACTTCAATAGACATAGAACACATTCAAACAGGCTTCCGCTATATTTGTTCTTAATTAAGACAAGTAATAGAATAATTTAAAAATATTTGCTGTCTCTTGCTCTACATGTATGCTCAGCATCTTTCCTCTGCATTTGCATGTGTCTGAAACTCTTTTCATGGGTGCTCCCTCTCTCAAGCATGTTCCTGTAAAGCCTGCTTGTCATTATTTTTGAGGCAAGTACTTTCTGTCTTTGAAGGTGACTCTGCCAGCATGCACCTTTACTCCTCCTTGTGAATCTCACACATCCCCACTTTTTCATCACATCATCAAAGCCAGACTGACCAATCACACCAAAGCCAAACTGACCAATCAGATTTCTCTTAGTGTTTTATTATATATTAGATTACTGTTTTCCACTGTAATAAAGGCACTATATATGCACCTGTCCCGACCCAGATTCACACGGGAGGCACATGTATAAAAGAAATATGGGCTCAGGAGTCTCAGCTACAGCACCCCCTGGCGGCGCCTGCGGGACCCGACAGGGCTACACCCAACTCCAATTCCCATGGAGCCCTCACGGAAACCGAGGCACCGCTCCAACCCAGGGGGGCGGCCATCTAGTGTCCAGGTGGAGGTATTGCACCATCCAGGGCTGCTCCCCCTGAATATACAGTGAAGGGGCATCCGCCACACCAATTATCGGGCAAAGTCAAGTTTATCAAGAGCAGTGAAGTAATCTTCCTCTTATTTTTTTCCTGAAAATCCATAAGAATGAATCCCTGGAAATTCAAAAATATTTCCATAAACATTTTGTTCTGGTGCTTTTGGAAAGAGAAGTAGACATGTTGATCCCACTAATGGTGAAAAAATAGCCCAGAGAGATAAAACTCCATATGTTACTGCATAACAAACATGACAACAGCCAAAAAAAAAAAAAAAAGTAAATCGTGACTGTCTTTTAGCTTACCTTTGTACAATTACATAGCCAAAAACAACAGATGGATAGTCGGGCAGAAAAAAACAGACACATATATACCTTAAGCCTGCAGTAGAGCACAGTAAGAACAATCCCATAGAGAAACAGGATGGCATCGAGCACATAGCAGATCTGAGGCTCCTGGAGAGCATCTGAAAGACAGAAAGAAAATTGTATAATGCAGGGCATTCAGCCTCCTATCCAGTCCTTCCAAATAAGACAGTCATTCCCACATCACCACACCTCCGAAAGTCAACATGATTCATTAAGGCTTACTTTTTATTATTCTTCACACATTTCATATAAGAGGACTATCAAAGCATCAGTCAGCAGAAAGACGCTGAAGGATATGTCAAATAAAGCCAGCTTTATTAAGCTGGCGAACCAAATTTACATGAAAAAAATAATTAATTAAGAAATTATCTATACATTAGCAGCACCCACTTTGTCTAATACAGGGTACCTACTGCAGAAGTAAATTATGAGAATCCTTTGAATGGATGTCACTTTAACACAGGGTACACAAACTCTGGGTCAGTTTTGTGGCAACCATTAACCTAACCTGTATGTCTTTGGGAATTTGATGGAAAAACCACATCGACATAGGGAGGAAGTGGGCAGTGGGCCCAAGATTTGAACTGAAGATCCTGGGGAACTAACCACTGTTCCATCCTGCTACACCACCTTTCAGCCCAGTAAATGCAATTTCCACTCTGGTTCATGTGCATCACATTTCAGTAAATTTCAATGCGTGTTTAGTTTTAATCTGAACATTTACAATCTTTCCCAATCTGCTGTTTATGATATAGTGCAGTTTTTTTAACTGTTCTTATCTCATTCTGCAAGAAGGCTTTACAATTTGGACAGCCATTTCCTTTTTAGTTATATTCTGTGCTTAAATGTAAGCACATTTTATGAGCTCTTAAACAGTATTTTAAACCAAGGAGGAGAGTGCAAGGAACATTTCACCAGTAAAACACTCATCACATTTTTCTACTAAAAATACAGATGTGCTTAAACCCTTGGCTATTAGGATGCAATTACTGCAATTTACAGGGCCAACTGTTTAAACACTCTGACAACATGAATGAATCTCACAGTTTGTGTAGGTGGTTCATGGTACAGAAAAGTCTCTTAAGCAGCAGTGCAAGTCACTTCATTACCATTTTTGTGAGAGAAGAATCCCCTAAGGTAGGTGGACTGAACCTTTACCCTGGCAGGACTGATGTTTGTTATGGAGTTAAGTAGTCAGGAATAGTGCAGCAAATGACTTGTTAATGTCCTCCTTTTGCTCACTTAAAACTGGGATTCCATGTGTTGAGCGACGGTGGGCTTCAGGGTTGTACAAATTTATATCTTCCCATGCTACTTTGACAATCTCCTACAGCGTATAAAGCTAAGAGCCAAAAGGGTGAAGGGTAGAATCAGTTAGCCTAGCAGCACTTACTACGGGAAGCTGAAAGGAAACATTAAGGCAAACCACACAGTATGTCTATGTGTTTGAGGTCCAAACATCTCCTTCTCAACAAAGTAGAGACCTCATCTTCACAATCATCAACTGCAGGTCTACCAAGGGGCAAACACTGCCAGCATGTATATACAGGTACAGTAAATACAGAATGATCATACCACTGGAAACCACACACAATAGCTTTAGCAAATTCTTCTCAAATGGAGGAATCACAAAGCAAACCAGACTATACCAAGTGAAGGTGAATGTTTTAAATCCTCAGTATCATTTAAGTGTCAAAACTCTCTGTTCAGGAAGCATGCACCACATCCTTTGAAATCTACTGAAGTTCTGGGGGCAACTTCAAATATTAATTCTATTATTTTATGCAAAATTCAGTACGGTCAAAAATAAGAAAAAAAACAAATAAACAAAAGCAGGACTTGGAGGTATCTATATTTCTCTTCATATAAGGAAAAAAAGAAACATCAGACAGGATACAAAAGGCTAAGTGCCCTCCCCTAGGATCCTTAGTAAAATACAACTCCTCAAGAAGATGACATGGCCTCCTAGACTTAACTGATGCCACACTACCACACAAAATGTTAATTTATGTATGTCAGTGTAAGGAGACTACAGTGTGGCTCCACCTAACCACCTGGACCACATGGACCAGGTCTAAACTGTGAAACTGGCCTCTCTTGCTCGCTCGCTCTCTGCTACATTTGTGTTGTGTTTTTTTTTTTCTGGCCACAGTAATAGAAAGCTATAAACGAGCGAGGAGTATGAACTGAAGTATCAAGCCACTATTACAATGTAACAATGAAGAGTATCAAACAGCAGCATGGACAGGTAAAATATTACTGTATATTGGAAGGATAGACTGAAAAAACTCCAACAACATATTAAACACCTACACAAATAAACTTACAGTATATGTATATATTTGTAGAATTTGTGGATTTTAATGTAACTGCATTGATTTACAAATAATTGAAGAGCCCATCCAGTGGGAAAGTTACTGAGCCATAGAATGCAGTGTCATGCATTAAACCTTTTACAAGTTAGTAATTATTTATCTTACACTTAAATACTCCATTCAACTTGCAGCTCATTTATAACTGAAATTTCGTTGACACTTAGTTTCTCGTGACCCTGAAATAGATTATGAGGGTTTGAAAATGACCGATTGCTGTTTGGTGTACTTTAAAAGGCAGAGGCCCAACACAGATGCAGGCAACTCTTGAAGCTAAAATAACAAGATGGTTATCAACAAATTAGTCTCTTTAGTTTGTTAAAAGGCAGGAAATAACAGCCAATATATATACACCGTGTATATAGGGTGCATTAGTTTACAGTGTCATGCGCATAGGGGACAGCTGAAGGGCCCTAGTGACTGCAATTTTATCCAGGGGTTGGTGCTGTGTCCTAATGCCTCTCAATCTTCCAACCTCTGCAGACCGGTTGATTTACGACTAGAACACCTCTGATGTCACTTCCAGTGTCCGTCCACCTGAACCCACCTCAACCTATCAGATGAAACTAGATATATCCCAAGAAAATCCACATGAACATGGGGAAAACTTGCAAACACAACAGGGGCAGTGAGTGAGACACTTATAGCTGTAATGCCTTGAGCAGCACTAACCACTGCATCAGATATTGTTCATTACATTTATACAGCCTTAAACCTATGAGTATTTCAAAAATGAATGTTTTAGGACAAAACCAATTTATACATTTCTGTTGAATATAGTAAGCAGATCAACAATATCAATAAAACAGCACAAACATTTAAAATCAAAGTGATAAAGTATGCCTTTTTCGGCAATGGAAACAATTTAATCACTCAGATGGTCACTTATGACAACCATACTTAACCACAAACAGAATATGATTTCTGGATTTGTAAGTTTTGTTAATTTAATTTTTATTTATGAATATCAGTTATACAAGAAGAAACTTCTCCAGGGGCCTCATTTATAAAGCTTGTGTATGCACAAAAAGAGGCTTGAAATATGCATATGCAACTTCCCACGCAAACATCGGGATTTATAAAAGTAAACTTGCCCAGGAAAACTTGCTTATAATTATAACTGTAACCCATGCTTATGTAATATATCAGAGAAACTGGGAAATGATGACACCCTATATATAACGTTTGATGAAATCAAATCGAACAAAAACAACAGTAGAACTCAGGTCTATGTTTAATAGTGAAAGTAAGAGCATTTCCACACACACACACAATGCGAAGGGAACTCAAGGGATTTGGACTGAACAGCTGTGTAGCCGTTAGAAAACCACTAATCAGTGAGGCAAACCGGAAAAAAAAGGCTTCAATTTGCTAGGAAGCATAAAGATTGGACTCTGGAGCAATGAAAGAAGGTCATGTGGTCTGATAAGTCCAGATTTACCCTGTTCCAGAGTGATGGGCGCATCAGGGTAAGAACAGAGGCAGATGAAGTGATGCACCCATCATGCCTAGTGCCTACTGTACAAGCCTGTGGGGGTAGTGCTATGATCTGGGGTTGCTGTAGTTGGTCAGGTCTAGGTTCAGCAACAGTATGTGCTCCAAGAATGAGGTCAGCTGACTCCCTGAATATATTGAATGACCAGGTTATTCCATCAATGGATTTTTTCTTCCCTGATGGCACGGGCATATTCCAAGGATTCATCAGGTTCAAATTGTGAAAGAGTGGTTCAGGGAGCATGAGACATCATTTTCACACATGGATTGGCCACCACAGAGTCCAGACCTTAACCCCATTGAGAATCTTTGGGATGTGCTGGAGAAGGCTTAGCGCAGCAGTCAGACTCTACCATCATCAATGCAAGATCTTGGTGAAAAAGTAATGCAACACTGGATGGAACTAAATCTTGTGACATTGCAGAAGCTTATCGAAACAATGCCACAGCGAATGCGTGCCGTAATCAAAGCTAAGGCTGTCCAACGAAATATTAGAGTGTGTGACCTTTTTTTCTGGGGCCAGGCAGTGTGTGTATATATATATATATACTGTATATTACCAGGCTATAGTTATATAATATATAATGTGCATTGACATGACAACATATTACACCTTAAAAGTAATGACTAAGATATACAGACTGTATTTTAGTTCCCTTTAAAGAGGGCCAATGCTGCATATTTGCATTGAAATCCTTTTTTTGGTTATTCAGCAGTTTACCTCTGCTACATTTTGTCACTTCTCAGGGAACTGGTCAGAAGGTCAGGAATATCTCAACCAAGTTTCAGTCTGTCATGCCCACTGTGCTGGAAGCCATTAATCAACTGGCAAGATGCAAAATCTAATTATTGTATGGGAGTACATACTGTACATAAAACATCTCTTGTTTTGCCAAAATAAAAAGCATATTCCAGCAGTATCTGATTCTCCTAATGTAAATGAAGCACTTTACTGCCCTCATATTGTCATTAGGGCTCCTAACAAGAACGAAGCTGCTTTTGTTAACTACTAGATCCCTCAGTTTTTCACTGGAACAGTGATTGTGTCATTACATGTACTAGGTAATAGTGTCTAACCACTCAGATACTGGCTTGTTATGCCTTTCCATAAGCCCCAGAGAAAAGGCAATATAATGCTGCATATGATCCTGCACTCTCAGTTGTGGAATATTGCCAGATACTCTTGAATGCAGGTAACAGTTTCTCCATGCATCATATCTGTGGCTGCTATACCAGCCAATGAAGTTCTGCAGCATTGTGACTGCATATATTGATAAGCATGCTCCATATATGGATGTTTCATGGTAATTGTGATTTATAAAAGGTAAATTGTGTAGAAATTTGCACTCACCAGATTTTATAAATTTTATTTTCATTTTTGGCATATGAATTTTCTTTTTTTTTTTTGCTGCGCACATATTTTCACACTGAAATCCATACAAAGTTTTATTAATGAGGCCCCAGATGAGCAGAGGGAGTGGCTCACACCTATTATAGTACATGTGATGAGCTGGATATAATTTGGACACAAAATAACACTGTAAATTAAACTTCTTGAGTAATAAATATATTCCTAAAATATTATAATCAATAACATTTATGTCATGCTAACGAAAACAATGGAATAATGGCTGTCCCAAGCCTTCATCAGCCAAAGCAATGAATGGTGCAACTGGCACTTACTTTATGCTCTGTGGTCAATCCGAACCAATGTAACACAATAAAACTGAACAAAGGTAAAGTACAAGAATGTATGAAGATGAGGTGTCATTTTTTCTTGACAAGCAAGGAGGGAAAGGTCAAGAGGCAAGAGAAATTAAGGGTGTATCCTTCCATCAGTCAATTAAAAGGGCACCTAATCTGCAGACCTGCTGTATTTGGCTTTATAATTCAGTGGACTGTTATGCATTTCCTTCTGTTCACCAAGATGGTATTCATTTATTACATACCATACTATATTAATCTATTGAACATGCTTTGAAAGCTCTACCTAAAATGTATTAATGATACACACTTCTCCTTTAGAGTTTTATACAGCAGTCATATACTGTATTTTTTGTATAGCTCATTCTGATGCTTGCTGTTTGAAATTTATTACAATAACTTACAAGCTCATGAGTTTTGTAGACCTTGTGTTGTTTTACTGTACTGCGCATTTTGTATATTTGATAATGTATTGGCTTATTGTCTTGACTGATTTGATCTTTCATAAAAAAATCCCTAACCAAAAAAGCAGACATATTTACTAAAGTGTGACAGAAGTCATGTCAAGATCAAAAACCAAATGTTGGAAAGAGCAGGAGTTAATTCAGAAAAATCAGCAGCCAAAAGAAATGGACATGACAAGCTTAAAATAGTGAGCAAAGTCAAAAAAGGCCTGATTATAAATGGCCAGATAACCTAATTTTGTTCATACTAAACAAGAGGTCTGCCTTTTGTAACAACGTTCACAAAATTAGTTTATATGTGGTTTACTCTAAAAATAAAATGGCTACAGTGACGGGTCTTAAGTGCAAATGCAATTAGGATATGCCATTAGCAAAGCGTGGTGTTATAGCAACCAAAACCGAAGATGATGAAACAACAGTGCCATCACCCTATGACTAATGTGTTGAGTAGGACTAACAGGAAATCTCAAGATACAAATGTTGTAGTGAGTGGCAAAAACTTCTTAAGGCCTTTCTGGTTATTCAAAGACAAATTTACTAATCTTTCATCGCATTATAAAACAAGGCAAAAGTCAAAACCAATAATCTTTCCCTAATTGATTTACTTTTCTTTTTTTATTGTTGTTCAAGCTTGAATGAAAGGTCTTGCTTTTGATCAAAATTCAAAATTGTGCTACGTTGTTCTGTTCGACAAACGCCTTGAATAAACACATCAATGCTGATATTATGCACTGTGCTTAGATGAGAAAAAAAAAAAAATCAAATAAAACAAAAATATTAGATATTACATACTAAACCATTTTGACGGCACCACAAGAATGGGGCAGAATCACAAGTAGAAAATAAAAATAAAATGTTGAAATTTTCAAGTAAATTGTGATGATGTAAAAAAAGCACTATGTGATATTGCATTCTGCTAATGGCACCATGAAGAATGAAGATTAACTGTTTGCTGAGCAAACTAGAGCCAAACACTGCCCATTCTCATAGGATTGGGTTTGTTCTTCCATCCCTTTATCTAGAAGCAGTTGTCACTCTGTTTACTAGGGATGAGTAGTTTTGCATTTGGATGTGTTAATGTGGTATTTGACGATTATAAAAAGGGTTTACATTTGCTGCTGGGTGTTGAGTTACAGCTATGGTTTTGCTAGTAGCAGGGGGATGGGTAATGTTGAGAATGCCACATTTCATGCTAGTTTCGACAGAACAGCTCATGTGCTGTTGCTACTTCAGATTACTTAGTGAAGTAATTGGTTTGTCTCATGTATTGCTGATGGAAAAGGACTATAGTGCACAGTAATAAATGACCAGTTTGTCACTGTGATATACACTTTAACTTGTTAATCAGGCATATTCAAAGATTAAGAAAGGACATGACTGAAGTGTTTAAAATTATGAAAAGAATTAGTACCATGGATCCCAGTTGTTACTTTAAAATAAATTCTGCAGCAAGAACACAGAGACAAAACTGGAAACTTAACAGCAGACAAATGTTGGAGTTTTTCCTCAGGAAAAAAACCACAGACACATGGGATAAATTACTGAGCACGATGATACAGAGTCGGACTTTAGGTCATCTTGACTTGATGCTATTTTCGACAATCTAAGTGAATAGAATGGATAAGCTTTTTGGATTGAATGGTTCTGTTCTCATCACAATGTTTGTAATGTTTTAATCTTTAGAAATGTCATGAAAAATTAACAGATATGCCAGTTTCTAGAAAAAGTAAGTACACCCTTGGTTCTAAGAGGTGATATTGCCCACTTCGGCAGAAACTACCTTGAATCAGCATTTCTTCTGTCTAACAGTCTCTGACATCAATTAGGTTAAAGTTTCTCCTAATCGCCATACAAAATTCCCTCAACTATGTGATGTTTGAAGGGGATCTTGTGTGTATGGTCCATTTCAAATCCCTACCACCCTATCTCGAATAGGACTTTGCCATTCAGTTAACATTCAAGTGCTGTCATTTGGAAACTCCATTTAGCCATCAAGCCATTACACATCTTTTTAGATAATTAGAATAAATTTGATGAGAAAGGGCCATTTAACCCAAGTAACATCAAGTGAAGTTTTAAAACTGGTAATTTATTCCATGCCTATGGTTCTTGGTGTGAATAAAAAATATCTAACATTTCTCAAAACCAAGCTTTCTGTATACTACTAAAAGCAAAAAATTCTAAAATGAACCTTGCTCATGATCTTGATGTACCAGAGGCTCTTTTTCCAATAATTTCCTCCTTTCCTGCACATAATAGCTGTTTGTTTCAAAAACTAAAATCCAGTCTCAGTGCTGTGTTTTTCTAATACTCAAGAGTGTTGCTTATTCTATAGGGTGGTCCAGATCTAATTATGCAATTTTCATTACGCTATAACTTATTAAGTTTATTACATAGAAAATCACCCGAAAAATCCCAGACCTTCGAGAAGTGTACGAACTGACGACATGAAGAATCGTCTTTGCGCCAAACTGGAATCATCCCCGCATAAATCAAAGTCATCCAGACAATCTGAATCTGCATAATTAGATCTGGACCACCCTGTATTGTGTATTTTGAGCTGTGTGTGTGTGGCTGAAAGGATTAGTAAAGACAACTAGTAAAGGCTGTGAGATCAAGGAGCCTAGGTTTCAGGAAGTGTGTGGCTCTGCAAAACAAATGGGTTTTCTTTGGGCGTCTCAGAGAAAAATGGGGTAGGGCTAAGCGTTTGCAGGCTGCCTTTTTATTACAATTGTGTGTCCAATACTGTGCTTAGTTATTTCAGCACTTGCTGTTTCAATGTTTACTCAGAATCCTTTAGATACTACACTTTTAGTACCTCAAGAATTGATTTACACACCACATTCAATTGCTCAGATACTCTCTCCCATCCAAAACTAATACATAATGTATAAAATTCTAATATACTGTATCATAATAATACTTAACATAACATTTTCAATCCCATACACTACAATTCAAGGGTGAACATCCCAATGATGCGAGAGGAGAAACTGTGAAGGTAACATCTTCAGGCACAATGCAGTAACCATTCCTGAACATGGTCTCAGACTATCACATACACACACGCACACACCACACCAGTCCTATTATGCATCACCAGTGAGGCTAACACTCTACAAAAATGACATTAGGACTTTGATGAAAAACAACAACAATTAACATTGCATAATGACGTCTTCTGTGAATTTCAAAAATAAGCTTGATTTTGAAAATGTAGAGCAGGACTTAATTTGACCATAGTGAAGAGTAATACTTTTTTGTGTTCAGAACTAGCTCCTGCTTTTACACTGTTGCCTCTTTCATTTATTTCAAACTTGTGATCAGTAACTTCATTACATTTGTTTTCTTGTTTCTGACAGCAAAGGCATTCAATAATTCAACTTAGGAAATGTTGGCTTTTTTTAGCATTCCTTTTATTGTAAGAAAATTTAATAGGCAATTTTCAAAACTTACACAGTCCAGTGTTTTTGTTTCAGAAATTTAGAAAATTCTCCTAAATTAACTATCGCATATACTCGCAGATAAATTCTCCCGCAGATAAGTTGGGACTTGATTTTAATGTATAATTTCTGGTATTTTATAATATCGATCATATAAGTTGAATGTGGAAAACTCACACTATTGGTCCAAGGGATTATAATATGCTAACACCCACCTGAGAGAGTAACCATAGAGCATACTGCCTTTATTTTATATGTGGGTGCGCTGTATCAATGTGCTGTATCAGCATGCGTTCCTAACCTCTCTCTCTCTCTCTCTCTATTGTGCCTACGTGACCACACGGTAATACCCAAACTATTCCGAAGCAACTTTTGCACCAATTTGTGTTTTCTGTATCTCACAGCCTCATACACCTTTATCATAAGAACATCCCTTATCTATGATGAAGCATTCGATCAGAAGAAAATACGAAGCTGGTTTTAAATTAAACGTCTCTAAATTAGCTAAAAACATTGGTAACTGCGGTGCTGCAACAAAATTTGATGCGTCTGAGAAACTGATGTGAGATTGGAGGAGGCAGGAAGATGTAAAAAAAAAAAATAATAATAATTAAGTGCCGCATTTTTGAATGGACTTATAAGTCGGGGGCTGATTTTATGATTAATTTTTCGGGTTTCAAGACCCGACTTATATGTGAGTATATAAGGTAGTTTTACTATATGGGATTGACTTTTAGCCCTGTTTTATGAACTGTAAATATATTTCTAGAAAAGGTGTGTACTGGAGGTTTTTATTTCCAGTACCATCAGACTTTACCATATATCCACTAATTGGATAACACTTTAACATGTTAATGCAAACAAAACTGAGATATTTTTACTTATTGATCAATTTATTTCTCCCTTGTTTTTGTGTATATCTGTTCTGAACATGCGTAGGCTGATGTAACACTGCAAATTCTCCATCTGTCTCTTGTGTTGTGCCTTTCATATTGATCTTATATAGTGTTTTGCATGACTTAATATTATATACTATTCCATATCTATCTATGTATCTCTCTGTTGTAAAGAAACAAATGATATAAAGTGTTTTTTAATTATTTAATCCTTTTTGTAGCGGTATATCTTGTGTGTCAGTTTAAGTTGATGCAGTAGGTGCACATGTTGCCAGCCAATGGTTATAAAGCAATTAACGGGTGCCAACTGAGCACGAGAGGAGACAAAAAAAATGGAGTGAGGTATGTACAAGAGGGGAGAACAGTAAAGGAAAGAGAAATAGCAAGAAAAGAAAAGATAAAAATCACCGAGTACTGGAAAGGTGAACCAAGGAGGATGAATGGAGTAGGAGCCAGACTGCTGAATGCTTTTTCTGGAGCAAGACAGAGGGCAGTAAGTGCTCCAAGAGAGGGGCTGCATTTGTAACAGCTTAGCAAGCCAAAAAGTGGAGCTAGCAAGAGAGTGAGAGGGAGCCCAGGAGCAAAGGAAGGATGGGATTTCGATGTGACAGCATTGATGTGATAGGGGATGGCAACCTGGGGAGCTGTGGCTATCGATGGAGGTGCCAGGTCCATGGACTGCAAAGGCCAGATGCAGAGGCAGTTCAGGTCCACGGGTGCTGGAGAAGGTGGTGATCAGATCAGAGAAATGTAGCGGACTATGATCTGGGGACATCTAGTGATCCTGACAAAAATTGGGAATGGATGGTGGCAGTTGGAACATTGTTGTTTGTATGTTTCCACATGAGGGTTTAATGGTGGTTTTAACTCAATTTACTGGAAGACTTCATTTAATGGTACTTACTGCTGGAAGAGTATTAAATAACCCTGGGATAATGGATTATTTATTGTACTATGTATGTATTGATTTTATTGGTACAGTTTTAGTTTTGCACCATGTGTAAGCACTTTAAATTCTGTGACTAAAATAAACTATTGTGCACAAGTAAGCCTCATGTGTCCCTTGCCCTGGCTCATCCTCGGTCATGACTATCAATGGCTCTGGGTTCAGGAGGGTTATGGCAGCTGCAGCCAACATCATATAGTGCCTTTCATGTCTGTGCACACAGCACCTTCCATTTCTACAGTATCTAGTAAATGGTGCCTTTAATATGTCAAGCACACAATGTTTTTCATATCTACCTATATAAAGCTAGAAATGAGAATAAAGAGACTTTTTGTACATTAATATTTCACATTATCTTTTAAAGATTTAATTATGCCATTAAATACCTTGTTTGTGATGATTTATATATGCCAATGGTAATCAAAGAGTCAAATATGAAAGTGATATGAAAGATTAATCCTAAGAAAAATTTGGTCAGAAAGTTTACCCACACTCTTAGGTCAATTTTTGGTTCGAGCAGGAAATAGACCTGAACCCATCATCATACATACATTTATACCAGACAGTTTTACAGTCAACAATCAACTTAACCTAAAGGCCTTAATGATGTGGGAGAAAAGCTGGAGCATCTAGAGACATGTAACAAGCACACACATAGAATCTGGAAGCTTGAAACAGAGAAGGATCATAGGTGCATTTGAACATAACCTCCTGGAGCAATGTATCATAGCATTAGCCATTAAAAAATGGCAGCAAGGCACCACTTTTAAATATACTGTATAACTCAGTGGCATGCTGCAAACAGGATAAAAAAGAAGCAGTTGATAGACTCTCTTTGAAACAGTCGAAACAGTTGGATAATTAACATTTGTTCTTTGTTGGGTAATTAACATTTGTTGTTCTTTTGTTACAGAAACACGCTGCAGTGAAAAATAAAACGGGATTATTTTTCATATACTCATACTGTATTTAGAAAATCAAATCTTTCAAAAATACAGTTAATAATGTGACATCAATTGGTACAAACTGCTCCCACTTTTCACATAGACATACACTAAACAGTTAAATGTATTTAGAACTTTAGTTTCATTTCCTTGAAAATGTATTATTAGTACGGTAGTTGCTCAAAGACTTCAAAACAGTCTTCTCAGCACTAACCTGTAGTTTAACTTTCTTGAGTGTGCCTCTCCTGCTACAAGAATAGCTGCCAATATAAATGTTGTGAAAATTCTATTAACTTCTGTATTCAACTGAAAGAAGGTGAAGTGATAATTGAGACAAATGTAATGGGCTGAATGTCATTTGTTAGACTTCATGTGATCTATTTATCAAAACAGCTGCAGTCCATCAACACAGTGAGGCAATTGTGGGGCTGCATTTTTCATTACCGTGGATCCAGTTCTAAAATACATATAGATCATGACTATCACAGAGTGTTGTTAATCTATTACAGAATGTATTTTCTCATTCTTACATTTAATTATTAAAAATTGTACAAAACTATTATTACAATAAAAGAATATGAGAAAACATTTTCAAAAGGGATAGTAGGTCATTTCAGCATTGCTTAACAAATCCAGAATACCATCAGTGTCAAAATGTGAGAAACCATGAAGTACTGCTATACACCACACTGTTCAGTAATTTATTCCACACATTTACAGCTCTCTGTTTGAAGACAAATGTTTCTACTGTTAGTGGAAAATTTAAATTTAACAATTTTCTATCTGTGCTCCCATATTCTTCCTGAAAAACTTCTTTTAATGTGGGATAATGGGAATCCACTGCCCTAGCACATTTATAAGTCTTAACCTTCCTTTGATTAAACCAAACATTTTCAACTCCAGCAATCTTACCCCATGACTCACAGAATGCAGTTGTGGGATTAGTCTGCTTACTCGTATATGCCCTTATGTCTTTTTTTTTCTTTCTTTGTAAAATGGAGACCAAACACTCTCACTGTATTCCAGATGAAGTCTCACAAGGGTGTAAAGCAAGATAAACTCCCTTAATTTATAATGGACATACCATTGACACTAACCCAAGATATCTTTAGCCTTTCTTTAGCCTTCTTTGGGCCTTTAGCCCAAACAGTGTCTGATTTAAAGAGAACATGTCAAAGAACTGAACATAAATGGAGAAAAACTAAACTGACAGCCCATTATGAAACATTGAAGCTAAAATAACTAACAATGTAGTCCACCTTGAGAGGCAGTCCTATTTCTCTAATATTATAAATGAGAATGCTGTCAATCCAAGAGTTTTATTTTCAACTACTGACCGTCTTATAAACCCAGCTCACTCAATGGAATGCCTCCTAAAATCTAGTAGTGAAATTTGTGAGGCTTTCACTACATTTTTTAAACACAAAATTAACAACATTAAAAATAATTTAGCATATCCCACCAAAGTTAATCGGACTGAATCCCAGTATTCCATTTTAAGTGAAATAATTTTTTCACCAGAATAGATCTACCTGAACTACATAGATCAAAGCGCATAGAAACTCTCCCTGGTTTAATGAAAATACTCGAGCTCTTAAATTAGAGTGTCGAAAACTGGAGCGCAGATGGAGAACAACAAAGCTACATGTCTTTCAAATTGCATGGACAGAGAGTGTTAATAAATATAAAAAAGCCCTCTTTAAAGCTCGCTCAGAATACTATTCTACATTAATAGATAGCAATAATAAAAATCCTCGGGTACTGTTTAGAACAGTGGCTAAATTAACAAATGGGAAATCAGATCAACAGTGCAAAATACCAACAGATATTAGCAGTACAGACTTTATGAACTTCTTCAATGAGAAAATTAAAAATATAAGATCCCAGATCTCAGCATCACAGTACAAACCAAATACTAGCTTAGCAGACCCTGCCGCACATTGCATTCAGCACTTTAGTAATTTTAATCCTGTAACTGAGCAGGAAGTCTTAACTTTAATTACTAAAATGAAGCCCTCTACTTGTTCCCTAGATCCAGTGCCAACAAAACTAGTAAAAAGTGCAATGGATGTTCTTGCAGCACCTATTCTAACCGTTATCAATAGTTCATTACTGCATGGCACAGTACCTGATGCACTAAAAGTGTCAGTCATTAAACCTTTACTTAAAAAGTCAGACCTAGACCCACACATACTAAATAATTATAGGCCTATTTCAAATTTACCATTTCTCTCTAAAATACTAGAAAAAGTAGTCGCCAGTCAGCTTCAGTCACACCTTACGCATTACAATTTATTTGAGAAATTCCAGTCTGGTTTTCGCACTGGTCATAGTACAGAAACTGCACTAACACGGGTTGTAAATGACATTCTGATATCCTCTGATGAAGGAAACTCCACTGTAATTATGTTATTAGACTTAAGCGCAGCATTTGACATCATTGACCATTCTATTTTACTGCACAGGCTAGAAAATGATGTTGGTCTTACAGGCCCCGTGCTCGCTTGGTTCAGTTCTTATTTATCAAATCAATTCCAATATGTACAGAAATGTGCCGACAGTACTCCATCATTATACACAGAAGTTCAATATGGTGTCCCACAGGGCTCAGTACTGGGACCTTTACTGTTTTCACTTTACATGCTTCCACTGGGATCTCTCATTAGGAAACATAATGTTAATTTTCACTCGTATGCAGATGACACCTTTCATTTAAATCAAATGAAGTTTCTCCGATGTTGTCTTTAATTAGTTGTGTTAGTGAATTAAAAGGAGTGGATGAATGAGAACTACTTGTCTTTAAATACAGATAAAACAGAGATGTTAATTGTTGGAGGGAATGACGCTGATCACAGCAATATTTTGTTGACATTTAACTCAGGTGGAATCCCAATTAATTTTACTGAATCAGCCCGCAATCTAGGAGTTATCTTTGATTCTAGCATGTCATTTAAAGCACATATTACAAAGTTGTCCAAAACATGTTTCTTCCATCTTAAAAATGTTAGGAAATTAAGGCGCTTTCTAAATAAACAGGATTGTGAGAAATTAATTCATGCATTTATCTCTAGTAGGATTGACTACTGCAATGCGGTGTTCACTGGCTGTTCAAACTGTTCTTTATACAGCCTCCAGTTAATCCAAAATGCGGCTGCAAGAATTATTACAAGAACAAGAAAATATGAACACATAACTCCAGTTCTTAAATCCTTACACTGGCTCCCGGTTAAGTTTAGGGCAGATTTCAAAATCCTCCTTTTAACATATAAAGCATTAAATGGCCAAGGTCCAACTTACTTGTCTGAACTTATCATGACTTACAAACCTGAGCGCACATTAAGATCTCAAGATGCCGGTCTGCTTATGATTCCAAGGATTAATAAAATAACAGTGGGAGGTCGAGCTTTTAGTTACAGGGCCCCTAAACTGTGGAATGGTCTTCCTGCTTCTATAAGAGATGCCCCTTCGGTCCCAGCCTTTAAATCCCGGCTGAAGACTCACT
Organism: Polypterus bichir lapradei; assembly: GCA_026402145.1. Classification (NCBI taxonomy): domain Eukaryota; kingdom Metazoa; phylum Chordata; class Cladistia; order Polypteriformes; family Polypteridae; genus Polypterus; species Polypterus bichir. Next base: position 20,027,395 of record JANRMT010062798.1, read on the forward strand.
ACTTCAGTTTAGCATATCCTGACTAGAGCTGCTGATTAACTGTACATACTGCATCTCTGTTGTTAGTCATTAGCACTAAAACATAAGTAACATGATTATTATAATTGAATACTAACCCTCACCTATTCTGTTTCTGTTCTCGGTACTCAAATGTGGCAATTGGTGCCACGGCCCACCTGCCAAGTTGTTTGCCTGCCTATGGTAAAGTCATCCCTGGTGGAGGATCACAGGAATCATGGGAAAGAGGGGCCCTTTCATCGGATTGGCTGGCCGAGCAACGTTTCAGCCGCGGAATGGCCAAATGGGGAGGCAGCTTGACGGATGAGGTCTCCAGCACTCTAAAAATATCAAAATCTTATTATGTGATATCATCTACTGTTAAATTCTGCTCTGTACTTCTAAAATTTTTATTATTATGCTGTATTAAGGATTTGTTCTGTTCTGTGTATTGTATTGTATTGAACCCCTTCTTTTGACACCCACTGCACGCCCAACCTACCTGGAAAGGGGTCTCTCTTTGAACTGCCTTTCCCGAGGTTTCTTCCATTTTTCCCTACAAGGTTTTTTTGGGAGTTTTTCCTTGTCTTCTTAGAGAGTCAAGGCTGGGGGGCTGTCAAGAGGCAGGGCCTGTTAAAGCCCATTGTGGCACTTCCTGTGTGAATTTGGGCTATACAAAAATAAACTGTATTGTAAACTGTATTGTATAGAATAATTTCTTAACTGAAACCCTCCACCTATGCCCTTGACCCAATTCCAACAGGTTTTTTTCAAAGAAGTCTCTGTTGTGCTAACTGATAATATACTTGACACAGTGAAATCATCATTAGATTTGGGAGTCTTCCCTGACTGTCTTAAGGCGGCAGTTGTCAAAGCCCTGCTTAAGAAAAATAATCTCGATTACTCTGTTTTTAACAATTTTAGGCCAATATCTAACCTGCCTTTTTTAAGTAAAACTCTAGAAAAGGCAGTCATTGTGCAGCTAAATGATTACTTGAATAAACATTCTACAGTATTTTTGACAAGTTTCAGTCAGGTTTTACAACAAATCACAGTACAGAAACTGCACTGGTTAAAGAAGTAAATGACTTGCGGGTTAATGCAGACAGAGGCCAAATATCTGTTCTTGTTCTCCTAGACTGAAGTACAGCATTTGGCACCATTGATCACTGTATTCTTATAAATCGCCTTATTGAACAGGTGGGCCTCTCTAGCAGTGTCTTAAATTGGTTTCATTCTTACTTAACAGGTAGAAAACTCTTTGTTAGTTGTGGTGATTATACTTCGGAGACCCATTATATTTTATATGGTGTACCACAAGGATCTATTCTGGATCTGCTGTTCTTTTTTGATCTATATGCTTCCATTAGGTCTGATTATCTCAAAGCACAAAATGAGCTACAACAGCTATGCAGTTGACACACAGCTGTATTTATCAATAGCGCCTGATGACTCTGACAACTTGGGTCTCTGATCCTGTGTCTTACTTGTATTTCTGAATGGAAGAGCAGCAACTTTCTCAAACTAAATAAGGAGAAAACAGAAATCTTAGTTATTTTTCTCAATTGACTAGATTACTGTAATGCACTCCTTACAGGACTATCTAAGAAAGACATTGTTCAACTGCAATTAATGAAGAATGCAGCACCAAGGGTCTTAACTAGAAAAAGAAAATCTGAGGATATTTCACCAGTTTTAGCATTGACACATTGGTTACTCGTGTCATTTAGAATTGACTTTAAAACAGTACTAATGGTTTACAAAGCTTTAAATAATCTCACCCCATTCTACATTTTGGAATGCCTGTCTGCCTACACTTCAAGTTGTAACCTCACAACTTTAAATGAGTGTCTGCTTATAATTCTAAGAGCCAACTTGAAAAGAAGTGGTGAAGAGGCCTTTTGATATTATGCACCTAAAATTTGGAATAGAATAGAAATTCACCAAGCTAACACTGCAGAACAATTTAAAAACTGCTAAAAAGCCATTATTTTAAAATGGCTCTTTCATAAACACATTTTACTTGTATCCCAATTAATATATATGGGCATTGAATTATCTGGGTTCTGCAATTCCATGCTAATCTGTACTATTCTCTGCTGTCTTTTCCAGTTCTTCTGTGGTAGTGATCTGCGCCACCACCATCTGATCCAGGCAGCATGCTGTCCCATGCATTTATGAATGGCTGGTGTCCCAGATGTCCACATGACTATCATCATCAAATTCTTCCATGTGAAGCCTATAAACCATGAGGACTAATTTAGACAATCTTATGTTAGAATTTATGTAGAATGCCCAGTGAGGGCTGAAGGGTCTTTTGACATTGGAACCCTTGCAAATTTTGTTTTTTTCCTTCAACCTTACTGGAGTTTTTTGTTTTTTCTGTCCTCCTGGTCATCCCACCTTACCTTTTCCTTTGTTATGTACTATATAATATTATTGCCTAACCTTGTTTGTTTATGTTTTATATATAAACTTCCGTTTTATTTAATCTTGTAAAGCACTTTGAACTACATTGCTTGTATGAAAATGTGATATATAAATAAATGTTGTTGTTGATGTTCTTCAACACTTCTGGTTGTGAACAGCGATAAGTCCACTTTGACTCATAAGGTTCATTATCTAGTTCAAGGCTCCTACTATGCAATCAGATGTATCATTTTTCCTCTTTTATATGTAAGCTTCATCACCTAAATTTACCATTTGCAGATATTTTGCTAACTCAAGGGTATCTGCCATTACACATAGATTTGAGTTTATTGCAACTTCCACCGTCTTCTTTGAAATATGTAAATCAGTTCAATAAATAAAAACAGTGTAAAATTCCATGATTCCTGTGAGATTTCAATTGTGACATCTGCTAATTCAGAGAAAAAGACTTTGCACCACATCAGCACAAGAAAGGGATTGGGAAGAAAATGTAAAGAAACAATATCACTAAGATCCAAAACTGAATAGGGAACTTTTTTTATTGTGCCTTTTTTTTTGGTCTAGTCGTTTGTGTGTATTCCACTGTAACCATTACCCCTGTGTATTGAAATTAGAAAAAGGCCTCCGTCCCTCAGGCATCAAGGCCTAAAAAGCACTTATTCAGTACTACCTCAATAGTGAAATACAAAAATGGGAGCCACAAAGCATGGGCAAGTGCAGCCTATGAGATTTCTGGGCATCCCAATCCACCTACATCAAACAGAAATTTGGGGAAGGTGGCCCAACAACAAGGGGAAATGCACACCTGGTGTGATGGCAGGTAAGAAAGAAAGAATATAGTGAATGATAGGTATGCGAGTATTGTGACTTGTGATATTGGGAGCATGACAAAAAAAAAATCAGGTGAAGTGGTATATGTGTTGAAGGAGAGTAAATGTGTGCTATGTACAGGAGTCAAAATGGAAAAGCAAAAATGTAAGAAGGCTTAGTGGGACAAGTAAAAGTGGTTGGTATACTTAAGTCTGAAAAACAGGCAAACAAAGTAGTGGAAGTGAAGAGGATGAAAGTGTATTCCAGTTAAGATGAGAGATAGATAGATACTGCAAGTAAACATCTGATGAATTTAGTCTTGGCATTCTGTATGACTCACCAGTTGGTAGAAGCAATAATAAGAAAGATGTGTTTTGGTTTGGGTTGATGAAGTGACATCTGGGGTGCCTCAAGGAAGGTGATTGTACAGGCTGCTAATATGAAGTCATGTTGGTGCCAATGCTGATGGTTATAAGGGAGTTCATGAGCTCTTAGCTTTGGAATAAGGAATGTAGAGGGTGAGAAGGTTCCACATTTTGGTGAAGTGATGGAAATTCCATGCAACGATATGTTTAAGAAGGAGGAAAACCAATTGTGAAATTTAAATATGGTGCTGTTAGGAGCACAACAGACAGTTTGTTACTGAGAAAAGTTGATCAGTATATGGGGAATATCTGAAGGTGATCCCTGGAGAAGGTTGTGTATCACAGCATTGTTTGGTTTCAGGAGGCATGACGAAAACTAGGGAGATGCACATACTGAAACTGAAGGTCTAGAAGTTGAATTTGGAGAGAAGTAATGTTGCTCAGATGCCGATAACAAAAGAATATTAGGCTTCCGAATGAGGATTGTGATAAAGAATGTCTTGGCAAAAACAGAATGACTTGTTTGCAGTTAGACAAAGAGATTGCCATGACACAAGACAAAAAACTAGAGGAACTATAAGGTAGAGAAAGCAACTGATGAAAAGAGTAAATGCTATGAGGAGTAGCAGAAGGTAAAAGTGAAATCTATAAGCAAAGCAAAAAACTACAGAATCATTTGGGAGGACAGAAAAAGCTAAGAGATGAGAGTTTGCAAAAGAGCTGCTGAATGAGGAAGGAAAGAAAAATAGATGTCTAAGCATATGAACAAAGGACAGTATGTAGTAGGTGTAGTAGGTGTGAATTTCTTGAAAAATGCCAAAGAAAACATTGCAATTGATAATAATGGATGAAAGATTTAGACAGACAATTTGCAGAACAATGAGAACAAAATGGAATAATAATGTTCACTGTGAGAAAACAGGACTAAGTTGAATGTTTTTGAAAGATGAAATCACAAAAGCTCTGAAAAATATTATTTGGATAAGTAAAGTAGCAGGCCCAACTCGAGTGGCACTGGAAATGTTGAAAGCAGAGGAAGGTCCTGGACCTACATGATGGTTTACAAATATGTGCAACATGATTGTGTGTGAAGGGAGCAATCCTGAAGACTAGAAAAGAAGTGTGCTCAATCCAGTATACAAACAAAAGGGTGATCCATTAGAGATTTATATAAAGTGAGCATGCATTTAGTGTAACTAATGAATATAATTGGGACACTATTAGAGAAAAGAATCAGGGATCAAGTAAAAATTAGCAAAACACAGTTTGATTTCATGCCTGGGAAGGGAGAAGCATATGTAATTTTTGTTGGTAGGCAAATGCATGACAAACAGAAATGAGCTGTAGTATGCATTTATGAATTATAAAAAGGCATACAACAAGGAGCCATGAGAAGTGGTGTCATGGAAAATATGGTATGGTCCAGAAACATACCTCTGAATTAAGTGTCACTTAAGTTCCCAAAACAGTTAATCATTAAGAGTCATGGGAATACCTATTAAAAAGAAACAAGACTTCTTAAATGTAAATTGTTATAAGAGAACAAAGTATAAATGTTATATATAATCTAATCTTCTAATTTAAATGTACTGGTACAAATGTCATAGTGTTCCAGCTAAACAGGCAGGCAGTTTCAAGTGCCTTTTTCTCTTACACTGGTGAGCTAGGCATCGAGAAAGTTAGATGTGCATGAATCGTTTTCAGTGACATCAACATATGAGGAAGCATAGATTGTGGTCAGGCAGCAGATGGGTATAGCAAAGACTTTGAGGTGAATACGGGGATGCACTAGTGACATGTTCAGAGTCGGTTACATTTCATGAAATTGATGACGTTGGTGACCAGAGAAGATAAAGTACCAGGCCCAACTGAAGAACTCTTGTTTGATGAATATCTTATACAGATGGCAAAAACTGAAGCAGAACTAAAGAGGTAGACACTAAATTTGAAGCTTCTTGTGAAGTGAAATGCTGCAAGGTAAATGAAAAACCAAAGGCAATGGAAAGAGGCAAAGGGGTAGGAAGCCTGGAAGAGATGGGTGAATGGCCATGTAGTGTGTGTGGTGGAGATACTGGGAGAAACTCAATTCAACACACAGGTTGTTGAAAGTAGATGCATAAAAGATGTAATGGTGGGAAGGGACATCTGCAGGCAGGAAGTGCAATCATTATTTGTGGAAAGTGTGAGAAGGATGCAGAATGCTGATGTAGCAAGTTTAACTGTAAATAGTTTTATAGAGTCATTATTGTCATGTGTACAAATTAGAGTGAAATTCTTACTCACATGTGGTAATCAGCACTCGAGTTGCCACTCTCCCACGCCACGATTATGTAGTATTCCTACCACACCTTACAACTTTGGTCTTCCTTACCAGATAAATTTATATATCCATAATAGCAACGTTTTGGAAAAAGTAGGAAAGCTCTACTAATTAGGTGACATATTTAGCACAGATGGAGGTATGGGCACAGCAATGGTTATGAAGGTGAGAAGTGCATTGAAGAAATTCTGTGGGCTTTCTGACATGTAAAGGAGTCTTTCTGGGATTGATGAGAAACATTTATGAAAGCTATGTGACTTTGCTCAAAGGGCAAATGAAGGCAGAACATGAAACAAAGCTGGAAATAACAGATTAGAATCATCAGATTATTTTGTGCAGTGTCAAGGAGTGAGAGGAAGACGAATGCTGAGTTAACAGAAAAATGTAATATGGATGCGTATGTGCAAACAGTGGGGCAACTTCTTGAGCAGGAAATGATAAACAATCTGTTTTGTTTTTGTGTACATGCAGACCTATTCACTTCATATCTGCTGAAGCATGTGGGTGCTCTAAGAGGTAAAACTATGTAAACTGCTGCACACTTGCCCTGCAGTGGGCTAGTACAACATTAAACTGAAGTTCACAAATGTTTCTGTCCCTGTCATTTGAGTTACAAAACTAACTGTAAAATCACAAATGCATACAAATACTTGACTGGCTCTGTGAGGGCATATCATTTAAAAAAAATGAGTAAAAAAAGACTTTAATTCTACTTTACATAGCTTTTTGGCACTGATACTATCATCTGCACTTTGTGTGTCTGACCTCTATGTTTGATTATCTTGTATTGGTCAGATTAAGGAGGTTTAAGTGCATTTGGTTATTATCATATCTTATTATTAGGATGACACCTTTTTAAAAGATGACTTCAATATTTGAGACACTATTAGTTTCATTTGCTTTTTTAGTTTATTTTCATTTGGAGTATCAGTAAGTGAAGTGACTTACTCATGGTCACACAGTGTCAGCAGTGGGAACTCATAACCTCAGTGTTTGAAGTCCAGGGCCTTATCCACTACACCACACTGTCTGCCTGGATATGAAATTTAATGTTAACAGAGCCTGAGATACTTTAAACAATTTAAAAGGTACGTTTCTGATTTGTGTTCCTCTGAGGTGAATCTGTTTTTTCTTTTAAAGTCTAAAAGTGGACTGTTGGATCAGATGAAGATAATGAAAGAAGAGAAATTAGTGAATATGTGCTGAATGTGACAGCGCATGCGTGGAATGTGTGAATGTGTGCTTGAGTGGGCCCTGGAATGGTCTGGCACCCTGTCCTGGGCTATTTCTTCCCTCGTGTTAAATGTTGCTATGATGGACTCCAGTCCTCCACAAATCTGCATTGGATTAAGGTGGGTTTAAAAATATTATTCTAGGCTATTCAATTTGGGATCCAATTTTCCCCATTAAGGAATTGGAGGAGTAGTACACTAACCTGTCAGCAATGAGCAAAAAGTAAGAGGCCGTAGTTTAGTGCATTTTACGCTAGACACATGACTTGTGAGTACATTTCTGTGTTCACTGTTTAAGGGATGTAAATATTGGCAGGGTAACATCACCTCCACAGAACAAAAACTCATGTAGGAGAAGTAATGTGCAATCATGAAAATGTTAGAGGTGGAGAAATGCCAAAAAGAATGAACATTCAATATGAGACAAAGGAATATGCATAAGGTTAAACAAACACAGAACGAAAGGTTTTACGAACACATCAGGGAGGAACAAGACAACATATACTAGCAGAGTGGTACAGGAAGGCTCACATGTCAAAGAGAGAATATTAGAGAAAGTAGACTTATTTGTACTCCTTTTTATTAAACTTTAACTTGCTCGTATATCTTTACTTATCAAAGTACTATCTTGCCCAGAAAACTTTTGTAATTAATCCTGAGCTGTCTATTTTACTGAACACTTAACTATTTATTACACTTCTTCTTTTTAAAGTGCCTGCAAACATGCTGTGGTTTCAAAACAGGCAAGTGGTGGAGAATTTGTCAAACCAGCTCAAGTTTGGTCTTATTGCTTAAAAAAAAAAAAAAAAAAAATTCACACACACAAGTTTGCTTTTATTGCTTTATAAAAAATCCGCTCACAGTTTAGCTGACATTTATAAACCATTGAAGTATAAAATATCAATAAACGCACAAACACCCTTTTCAATATGAAATTTCAAATATACTTAAATCTATACATGTTTTTGTTTTAATTAACATTTCAATTATAACAACATAAGTAAATAATAAAGTCTCACAGGCCTTAGAAATATGAAAGCAAAAACCTACTAGTGCTCTGGGCAGCCCCATCCTGGACACTTTAATGCAGGCAGGTGTTTTTCAATTTAGTCCAAGGCTCAGTGACAGGACAATGATAATAAAAAGTGGACCTTTGAAGGTTAGTCTGGTCTGTGTAGAAATAGATAGGAAGCTCTTAAGGAAAACAGTCGCAATGAGCAGAGGAAGGAGGACAAATAAACCTGGTGGTGGAATGGGGAAGTACAGGAGCGCATACAGAGGAAGAAGAAGTGGGATAGTCAGAGAGATGAAGAAACTAGATAGGGGTACAAGGAGATATGATGTAAGATAAAGAGAGAGGTGGCAAAGGCTAAATATAGGTGTATGATGAGTTGTAGGAATGTTTGGACACTAAGAGGGGGAGAAAAGGACCGGTTCTGCTTGGCCAGACAGAGGGACCAAGCTGGGAAACATGAACAGCAGGTTAGGATGAAAAAGGATAAAGATGGCGACATACAAGCAAAGAGGGTGTGTTGAGCAGATGGAAAGAGTACTTTGAGAGGTTGATGAATGAAGAGAATGAGAGAGAAAGAAGGTTGGATGATGTGGAGATAGTGAATCAGGAAGTGAAATGGATTAGCAAGGAGAAAGTAAGGACAGCTATGAAGAGGATGATAGGAAGGATGTTGTTCCAGATGACATACCTGTGGAAACATGGAGGTGTTTAGGAGAGATGGCAGTGCAGGTTTTAACCAGATTGTTTAATACAATCTTGGAAAGTGAGAGGACGCATATGGAGTGGAAAAGAAGTGTACTGGTACCAATGTTTAAGAATAAGGTTGATGTGCAAAACTAGTAATTACAGAGGGATAAAATTGATCAGCCACAGCATGAGGTTATGGGAAGGAGTAGTGGAAGGTTAAAGTAGTGGAAGTAGTGTTAAGGGAGGTGATAATTAGTGAGCAGCAGTATAGTCATGCCGGGAAAGAGCACTACAGATGCAATGTTTGCTCTGAGGGTGTTGATGGAGAAATATAGAGAAGGCCAAAAGGAGTTGCATTATGTATTTGTTGATCTAGAGAAAGCATATGACATGGTACCTAGAGAGGAGTTGTGGTATTATATAAGGAAGTCGGGAGCAGCAGACAAGTATGTATGAGTGGTACAGGATACAGTACAGGCCAAAAGTTTAGACACACCTCCTCATTCAATGTGTTTTCTTTATTTTCATGACCATTTACAGCACTCCATCACTCTCCTTCTTGGTCAAATAGCCCTTACACACCCTGGAGGTGTGTTTGGGGTCATTGTCCTGTTGAAAAATAAATGATCGTCCAACTAACCTGACTTCTGCACAACACAACTGCTGGTCCCAACCCCATTGATAAAGCAAGAAATTCCACTAAATAACCCTGATAAGGCACACCTGTGAAGTGAAAACCATTTCAGGTGACTACCTGTTGAAGCTCATCGAGAGCATGCCAAGAGTGTGCAAAGCAGTAATCCAAGCAAAGGGTGGCTATTTTGAAGAAACTAGAATATAAAACATGTTTTCAGTTATTTCACCTTTTTTTGTTAAGTACATAACTCCACATGTGTTCATTCATAGTTTTGATGCCTTCAGTCATGAAAATAAAGAAAACACATTGAATGAGGAGGTGTGTCCAAACTTTTGGCCTGTACTGTATGTACGATGGAAGTGAGACAGTGATAAGGTCTGTGGTGGGACTGACGGAAGATTTTAAGGTTGAGGTGGGATTACATCAGGAATCGGCTCTGAGCCCTTCCTTATTTGCAATGGTGATGGACAGGTTGACAGATGAGATTAGACAGGAGTTTCTGTGGACTTTGATGTTTGCAGATGACATTGTGATCTGTAACAAGAGTAGGGAGCAGGTTGAGGAGACTCTGGAGAGGAGAAGATATGCTCTAGAGAGGAGAGGAATGAATGTCATTAGGACCAGGACAGAATACTTGTGTTTGAATGAGAGGGCGGTCAGAGGAATGGCGATGATGCAAGAAGTAGAGCTGGCGAAGGTGGATGAGTTTAAATACTTGGGATCAACAGTACAGAGTAATGGGGAGTGTGGAAGAGAGGTGAAGAAAAGAGTGCAGGCAGGGTGGAGTAGGTGGAGAACAGTGTCAGGAGTGATTTGTGACAGATGAGTACCAGCAAGAGTGAAAGGGAGGGTCTACAAGACAGTAGTGAGACCAGCTATGTTATATGGGTTGGAGATGGCAGCACTGACAAAGACAGGCTACAGTGCTGGAGGTGGCAGAGTTAAACATAATAAGATTTGTATTGAGTGTGGTGAGGATGAACAGGATTAAGAAGAAGTACATTAGAAGGTTAGCTTAGGCTGGACAGTTTGGAGACAAAGCCAGAGAGATGAGATTGCATTGGAGGAGAGATGCTGGGTATATTTGGAGATGGATGCTAGGGATGGAGCTGCCAGGCAAGCGGAAAAGAGAAAGGCCTAAGACGAGTTTTATGAATGTGGTGGGAGAGGACATGGTTATGGTGGGTGTGACAGAGCAAGATGCAGAGGACAGAAAGATGTGGAAAAAGATTATCCACTGTGGTGACCCCTAACAGAAGCAGCCAAAACAAGAAGACTGAACCCAAGCATTGCATCTCATCTAGTGAGTAGAGATTCAAAAGATGATGCTTCAATTTGTATACACAAACTTTGCTGATAATTGAAAGTGATGCCCTGAAGGCAGGACATTTTAACAATGAACAGATACTGATCCATAACAGGTTCTTAATGCCAAGGAGAATATAATTCACTTTGGAAGAAGCCAATAGGATCTTTTAACCACTATATGTGAACATAGGAAATGTTGTACTCCAAGAGTACATCAAATTTGTCTGGCTTACTAACTGCTAAGTTGCCCTAAACCCCACCATGCTGGTTTAAAAGCTATTAGGCTCTCCATTTCAAAATGACCCAGCAGTTTACCAAAGTTTCTGACAACCAATTTTTATAAAGTACATCCTGTTTTTCTTGTATTTGCACTGGTGTATTTGACTATGCGACTTACTATTTAGATAGAACAATTCTGGGTGTTTTAATTTATAGCTATGTTTTGAAAGTTTAAAGATCTAGATTACATCACTCCATAGCCTTCTCTATTTAGGACTGAAGGGGTTGGTTCCATATCCTTTCTGAGTACACTATGATATGTTTTTTCAGTCTGGGGATGAACTTGGCTGCTCCTCTTTGTACAGCTTCTAGTGTTGTGGTGTCTTTTCCGATGACATAAGAACAGTTAACCAGTCTAATACCAGATCTTAGTCACAATGAAGTTCAGATTTAGCCTAAGAAAGAATGATCAACAAACCTTTGAGTGATACAACAAGTACAATTGAAGAAAGATCTTCAATTTTTTGTCATATAAACTATTTTCTACAGACGAGTCCCAAAATTGTATTTATTAAAGACAATGACATATACATAAATGTCAGCAGAAAACGTATGACTTGATTGAAGTTGACAGGTATTTGTTCTAAATGACTTGGCATACTCCGAGAATCCAGGCACATCTCAGCAGCATCTACTACAGTACCATAGTGGCTCCCAACATTAGTTTTAGGAGACCTTTGGGGCTGCATGTTCTTTTCCATCCAATAATGTCTCACATCTCATTTGGTTTATTTCTGTTTTCATTTCATTGTAAGAAATTATTGTGATAATTTTATATTTGGTTGATGCCTTTATCCAGTGTGACTGACAAAGTCAGAATATGACACACCTATTTACATAATGTAAAATGTGCAAATTTGCAGCACAGGCAGGTGTACAAAATGGTGCAAAGATGAGGATCTGGCAGCTATGTGGCTTAGAGCCCAATGCCACTGCTCCACAATGCCTAAAATACATTAGTTTATTAATACATTTAGAATGTTTACCTTTGTCTTATTATAAACTAGCAGAATACCCGCGCTT
>JANRMT010062798.1:20054497-20076136 GCA_026402145.1 Polypterus bichir lapradei
TTAACACTGAGGTCTAGGTTAAGATTTCAACCCGTCTTAGATGGGTAGCACAGCTAGTATTAAATAAAGGGAACCAGAGTAGACATATTATACAATTTCTGAATTGCAACTTAGTAAGTAATAAAGACATCCCATATCACCACTCTGAAAAGGTAGTTTCCCCCTTGGTTACTTAATTACATTCATCTGACTGAAAACAGCCTGACCTGATTGCAGCCTGCCCTGTTGACTCTGAACCTCACCATCTATTGTCCCTTGCCATGAGACAGAAGTGGTCACCACAAGTTATCTGAAGGAACACTATGCCGCAACCAAGGCATATTCCAGAATAGATAAGTAAAAAACTTGTTGAAACTTAAAAATAAAGAAAGGGTTACATAACTAGTTCTAATCCTCTGGGACTCCAGTACATCATAATGATAATATTTTTAAGAGTGTTGAATCTTCACTGGAAAAGCCACTATCCCAAAATGACCCCAAGGGCACAGTGAAGACTCATTCAAGAAGTTTCAGAGGATCCCAGGAGAGCATCTGAAAAACTGTTAGCATCTTTAGCCTCACCTAAGCTCAGTTTTCATGACTCCATGATAAGAAAGAGACTGGCTAAAAAGGGGGTCCATGGGAGACTAATAAGGGAAAAACATTTATAAATATGCAAATGCAGTTCCTCAAAAGGCACAATCATACACAACCACTCAGAAACAATTTGTACTCATTAATGAACCTTCATAAATGTCCTATAAATGAGGAAAAGCATGTAATCCAAGAGCAGGATTAAATTCCAACATTCTGGAGCAGTAATCCAAACAAATGTGCCAAGGGCACAGAACATGTATCTGTTCATTTTTTATACTTTTTTGGCAATTCAAAATTTTGTAGACCTGGGGCCTCATGCATAATGGCTTGTATAGAATTCACACTAAAGCATGGTGTACGGATAAAAGCAGAAAAACAAAATCCAGATTCATAAATCTGTGAGTATGCCAACTTCCATGTTCTTCTGCTACATAAATCCTGGTCAGCGTGAAAAGTAACACATGTGCACACGCTTGCTGCCACTCCCCAACTCCTCCAAGAATTACGCCTCTTTGAATATACAGATCAATATAAATAGCCCTTAAGCTCAGCATTCTGTGAAAAGACAATGGCAAGAGCATAGGGGAAAATAGAAGAATTTCAGAGAATACCAAGTGGAGGAAAGGAAAAACGTACTATTTGTTAGTTTAAACAGTGGTATAAACAACAAAAGGAAGTTGATCGAGTGACAGTGTCGCAGAAACTCGAATGCTCAAGTTCACAAAGTCACACAGTGCCTGAAATAAAAAAGAAGTTGTCAGATATCAAAGTCTCCATGAAAAGGCGAGTCGTAGCACACCGTCTGAGTGTCATATGGAAGCTTATTAGGGTACAGAGAAAAGAAAAAGAAAAACAGGCACACAGTGGGGAAAAAAGCTCAAAATGTCAACTTTAATCTCGAAATTTCCACTTTAATCATGTAGTTTATTTTGTCATTAAAGTAGAACGTCATAAACTTAATCTTATAATCGTTTAATTTAATAGTTTCTCAAATACCATCGTAACTAAATTAGCACGTTAAATGCTTTGTATTGTATGTGTTCTTCTATGTGCTCTATGTGTGTGAATCACTGCGTGCTTCTTAAATGGGATTTCTCTTTCTCCAGCAGGACACAGAATCCATTACATTCGTCATATTACAGCTCTCTGAATAATTAAAATACTGAGATGTATACTTGATGTCATTTTCATGATGATACGAATTAAAGCATGTTATTAAACATGGCTCTGGTGGGCTGGTGCCCTGCCTGGGGTTTGTTTTCTGCCTTGCGCCCTGTGTTGGCTGGGATTGACTCCAGCAGACCGCCGTGACCCTGTAGTTAGGATATAGAGGGTTGGATAATGGATGGATATTAAACATGGGAACTGGTGGCGTAGTGATAGTGATAAACTGGCGCTCTGTCTAGAGATTGTCCCTGCCTCCCGCAAGATGCTTCCTACGTTGTGCGCAACCTTTGATAAAATAATTTATTGCAGCAGTACTGTCTCTCTCAAACGTACTAACCCCCAATTCCTGTCCTTCCTTTTCTTTCTCCAAGTAACCAATTGCCACACAATCAGCTCTGTAATAGATGTTAAGCCATCTGTAAGCTTTGAACGGAGATTCTTCAAAACTTTTTAGGAAAATTGAAATATCTTTGTTGTACATGTTTAATTATTCTATCCATCTATCCATCCAGTGTCGCGGCAATCCCAACAAGCACACAGCACGAGGCAGGTGCAATCCCTGAACGGAGCGCCAGCTCATCGCTACCACTGTCCACAGAGTCCTCACATATTAAATTATTAACAATATAGATTATTTAAATGATGTTATAATTTCATCTGTATAATGTAATTAACATTTTAATGCATTTCAACTTAAAATGATATTGTCATCACATGTAAAAACGCGCTTTATAAAGTAGCTTAGGTTGTGCAATAACTGTATCGCAAGTTTAAAGGGAGGTAATTGTACTTATAAGTACAAACAGTTCTACAAGGAGCACTTGTTGGACTGATTGATTGCATTTATAGTTCTTGGGATAAAACAGTTTCTGAACCGTGAGGTCCGTACAGGAAGGGCTCTGAAGCATTTGTCATATGAGAGCAATTCAAATAGGCAGCATGGCTTAGGCAGCGTGTGCTTGATGCTGTATACCGATAATTCTCTTTCCGATCAGCTGCTGTAGAGCTGTCATTCCACATTCTGATACAGTGGGATAAATACTCTGAGTGGTGCATTGAGAGGAACAACGCTGAAGCAGCTATGGTATTTGGAATAGTTTGGCCATTCCGTGGAGCATTATATTGTTACAGGTTAATTACAATCAGATGCCTTAAACTAATAAATTATATGCGGTTAATTTCAGTGTATTTGATAAAGCCGCGTCAGGGTTGTGGATCTAAAAAAGAATGGGAAACACTGGAACAAAAGCACTGCTTTGAAGCTGGGTGACGCAAGTGTGCAAACCTGAACAGAGAACTTGCTGTATGCCAAGGATTTAGCTAGCATGAAAATGTGCGTGGCTCTATGTCAAGTTTAGTTTTTATACATCGCAATGTGAGCATGAAAATGGGCGTACGCAACATTTTTGTGCGTACGCACCGTTTATACATGAGGCCCCTGGTGACTATCCTGGCAGCACTGATTGGAGAGTTGGAGTCAAGCCTGTCATGCACACACAAATACTCACTTGAGGACAATTAGAGTGACCAGTTAACCTAACACATACAGTTGCATTCTGAGGCTCTATGCTACATAAATGGTGTGTTGATGCAGCTTTCTGCAAATGAGACTATTTTAGACTTGGTAGAAGAATAAAAAGCTTGAAAGGCAGCTTGATAATTCTTGTAGAATGGACAGCCTGATTGAGTAAAAGAATGAGTTCATCATTAAAACTGCTTTCCAGAAACAGAATGGAAAGGTACAGTCTGTTATCAACAACAACAAGACATCCAGTTGGGGGAAAACTATGTGCATTAAAGAAACTGGCACTTATAAAGACTTATTTTAATATCAGCAACACTGGTGGTGTAGATCTTGCATGAAAGTTATTTCTGTTTAGGATAAAGTGTGTTTTCTTGAGGCAAAAACACGGCATGCCATGAAACAAATATATCACTCCCCCCATCACACCTTCCCCTCAGCAACTTTTAGTGACAGATTCAGCAAGCCGAGAAACATTTGCATGAACACGTTGTCTCCAAGTGCAATGATAACTTCTCAAAAACAGAAAGGCTGGAGCTGAGAAGCCATAATGTCAATCTTAAATTCTTGTCCTTAAGTCTATATAGCCACTAAAATGGATGAGACCAGTTTTTGGAGTAAATTTGCATCTCCACAGGTAATAACAAAGCATTTCTACTATTTTATCCACAAGCATTTTTTGTCAATAGTAGAATAATTATGCTATATGTGGCAACAACTTTTACCTTAAATAAATGATCAGATGCTCCTTTTGATGAAAAACCTGAGATATAAAAAAAATGTTAAAATTCCAGGTTCCAAAGTACAAGGTAAGAAGAGCATGTCATGTTTAACTCAGCAAAAGCTTTACCACAAGTATCATTCCACATAATAGTGCAATTCCCTGTGCCTCTTCTTCAACGAGTTAAAGGGCTAGCACAGGCAGCAAGATGAAGGTAAAATCATCTATAACACCCAGGCAATCCTAAGGTGAGGATACACCAGAACCTTTGTTTGTATTTTGATTAGACTGTTACCTATGGAATAATTAAGTTAATGTTAATGAGTCTCTGACATACCAAGTTTATACTTCTTGGAATTATCAGTAAGTTCAATTTCTCCTAGGCTGCCTAACATCAACAGAAGACATACCATTCAATAGTAAAATTACAACTTCATCAAGGTAATATTTCAATATTCAGAATGAAGTCACAATATCTGACTCACCATATGTTGAAATGTTAGATTAGAAAAGCACAGTGAGGTCCAAATGGAAGGCAAATGTGGTTGTATGGAGGTATGAAAAGCACTCTTTTCACAACTGGCAGACATTATGGTGTAGTTATTAAGGCTTTGGACACAGGACTTCAAAGCCTGAGGTTGTGGGTTCAAATCCTCCTATTGACACTGTGTGACCATGAACAAGTTACTTCACCTGAATGTGTTCTAATTGGGGGTAAAACAAAAATGGAAATGTAACAAATTGTATCTAAAATGCTTCAAGTCGCCTTGGATATGAGTCAGATAATTTATATACTGTATATAATTGACTAAGTTGCCCGACCATGGGGTACGCACGACAGAGACCATGGGATACGCACGACAGAGTCCCGCCCGCCAACTCTAACCGTCCTCCCGCGTCATGGGATACGCACGACAGAGCCCCACCCGCCAACTCTAACCCTCCTCCCGCGTCCACCCTCACTCTCGAGGCATGCACACTGCCTGCTCATGTGCCCGCACGCAACACCTCACCAAACACAGCCTCAGTCACTTTTGTCTCTGCTACAGTCCACATGCACCTCTGAGCCATGTTGACTTTTCATTGTTCTTTTCGGTTCCGGCTGCTTTTCTATATATATAATCGACCAAGTCGCCCGACAATGGGGTATGCATGATAGAGCCCTGCCCGCCCACTCTAACCCTTCTCCTGCGTCATGAGGAATGCATGACAGAGCCCCGCCCGCCAACTCTAACCCTCCTTCTGCGTCCACCCTTGCTCTCGAGGACTTATTCCTACCGACGAAGTAAATTTAACCAGTGTTGACTCCATCGTCACAGACGATCTTGCAGATCAACTTTCATTCCCCGAAGAATTTCTTAACAGTCTTACTCCCACTGGCATGCCTCCACATAAACTCAAAATTAAAATTGGTTCAGTTGTCATGCTTCTCAGAAACCTCATGCCAGCAAAAGGTCTCTGTAATGGCACTAGACTTTCTGTTACCAGCATTCACCGCAATGTACTGGAGTGTAAAACTATCGCAGCTGCTACCTCGCAAACTGTCCTTATTCCCTGGATTTCTCTGACCCCATCAGATTCAAATTTGCCTTTTACTTTTACATGCAGACAATTTCCTGTTAGATTGGCCTTTGCAATGACAATTAATAAGGCACAGGGCCAAACTTTCAAAAAGATATGCCTGTATCTGCCAAAACCAGTTTTCAGTCACGGACAATAGTATGTTGCTCTCTCCTGAGTTCCATCTTTTCATTCACTCACAGTCGTATCCTCAAACCAACCCCATTTGGACAACTGTGTCTTTCAGGAAGTGTTCACCCATCAATAAATAGTTATGCAGCGTATACTACACCACGGGTTGGCTAGTAAGTAATAATAGTAACTGGCCTCTCTATTTAGAGCAATAGTTAAGATAAAATATTTAGCTTCTTCAAGTGTTCATCAACAGGCATTATCAGGTATATATCAAATTTCAAAAATGTATATAGATAATGTGTAAAAATAGGTAGTATTAGTATTCAATAACCTAAAGCTTATACAAAAATGTACAGTTCAGTCCACTTTAAGAACTGTAATGAATGGACTATTGTATATCATTTGATATAATATTTAGGTATTACACCTAATTCAATCAGCTACTTAATGTCTTAGTAAATGACAGTTCTCTGGGAAACAGGAATTTTGTAAGGACACTTGTGTCCACATCCCCCATAATAATTTTATGTTCTGCAAGATTGTTTTTTCCTAGAAAACTCATCTTGATTTGTTTGGTATTTTGTGTCACCAGATATTACCACTGCCTATGATTGCCATGGATTTCTCCTGATAAAATAGCTAATGCAAAAATTCTCCTTTTTAATTCTCTTTTGATATAAAAATTTGCAAAAATTGAAGATGCTATGATTTTTTCTCAAGGCAAAACAAAAAGACCTTCCGCCTCCAAAAACTATATATTTTTTCAAAATTTGGTTATTGACAATTACACTGGCAGGCTTAACAAATCAATTAACACAAAAATGGAATATTAAGAAAAAACCTCTCTTTTCAACAAAGGAATACCAAACGGCTAATTAATAAGGGTTAATGCAGTTACTAAAAGAGAGCAATACTCATAGCCAAGATTCAAATAAATAATGAGAAGAGAAGATCTTCTAGAAAAACAAGAAATAAAATAATAATAAGCCAAACCAAAAACTGGCAAAAGCATTGTGTACATTAAGATGGGGAAACATTAGAAATCTGCCCTAAAATGATAGCTAAATAATATAGACTGGGAGAATATCTAAAGAGAGAATAGTTAAAACAAACCAAAGCTGGCAATGGGAGTTCAAAGAGATCAAATACACCAAAACCAAAACAGCAATCAAAAAACAAAGAAAAGTCAAAAGAACAAACCAGTAACATACCGCTTCGCACCCTAGCTACCACCAAAGAAATAATGAAGCCAGAAAGGAAAAAAATGGTGGCACCCCTGATAATTCAGAATGTTCTTTAGTTAAACAAAGTAAAATAACAAAACCTAAGAGAAACAAAAGTAACATGCTAAAACATTAATGGGATCACTGCACCTATCTAAAACAGAAATATTCTCAATAGTTAATTGCAGTGAAATAAACTTAAACTTTATTTTAAATACACAGAGTTGCCAGTTCACAGTAGTCTGCTGTGCTTCCCTTTGCTTTCAGTGTTACGATTCAAATACGTATGTCATGTCATTTCTAACGTGCTTAATCCAGACCAGGGGCCTCATGTATAATGCTGTGTGTAGAATTCACACTAAAACATGGAGTACAGACAAAAGTGAAAAGGTGCGTACGCACAAAAAAATTCAGATGCACAAAACTGTTGTGACCGATAGATGGCGCTATAATGCGCTAACCCGACACAGACAGATGCTAGAGGTACAAGTACAAAAAGCACACGTGATTTATTTATTTACAGTGTCCCCAACAGCCCAAACACACACTCTTCTTTTCGTTTCTTTCTCGTTTTCTTCTTTCTTTCTTTTCCTGTTTATCTCACAGTCCTTTTCTCTCTGTCTCCTCCACTCCTCCTCTGCAAGCTTCATCCTCCTCCTCCTGACTCTGGCTTCCAAGTAGTGCCCACTGGCCCCTTATATAAGGCACCCTGAAGTGCTTCAGTTGTTTGATGACCTATTTCTGGCAGCACTTCAAGGTGTGGTGGAAGAGCTGCTCTCCAGGGCTCAGCAGCAACTGCAGCAACCCCTGGTGGCGCCCCTGGATCCCAACAGGGCTGTATGCAACTCCAACTCCCATGAAGCCCTGAGAGAGACCGAGAAACTGCTGCAGCCCAGGAGGGGCTGTCATCTAGTGTTCCAGGAGAGGTAACACTCTGACCTCGCTTGCTCCCCCGGTCCTTTCAGCGTGGAGGCATCCCGGCCAGGCAAGGACAACCGGTCGTCCACGACACCATGCATAAGCAAACTTCCACATACTTCTGCTCCATAAATCCCAGTCAACTTGAAATGTAACGCATGTGCATGCGCCTGCCGCACAACCCTGATTTCTCCCAGAATTACACTCCTTTTAATATGCAAATCAGTATAAATAGCTCCTTAAGTTCAGCGTTTTGTCAAAAGACCATGGGAGCCTCTTGAACCTGACACCATTGATAGTCATGACTGTTGTGGTGGACGGCCGGGACCCATGCCTGGCCAGGACACCCCTTTGGCACTGGATCCAGGGGAGCAGCCATGAGATGCACATTACGTCCCCTGGAACACTTGGTGGCAGCCCCCCTGGGTAGCATCGAGGCCACAATTATGTTACACTAGAGCTCATCCCTGTTGTGCTCCGTGGCCACCGCCATTTGGAGCTGCAAGGCTTCCTGAGCCCATGTGGGCTGTAACGCAGCCATACTCAGAAGCGCAGCCTAATTAGGCCAATTACCACCTGGAGTGCTTCCAGGTGGGCTATTAATGAAGCCTGCAGCCACTAATCAAGGCGCCAGAGTCAGGAGGAGGATGACGATGACGACAAAGCAGTCTGGGAGGAGTGGAGGATATTTCTTTGGTTTTGGGTTGGTGTACTTGAGACTGTGTTGTGCCTGTGGGGGTCATGGGAAAGACGTGCCCTACAGGCGAAGAAAAATAAAAGTTTATTTATGTCGGGTCAGACACCTATATAGCGCCTTTGTTACACCAGGATGAGCAGTACAAATGAGGACACCACATGAAGCAAGGGGAAAGTGCAAAATGTTCAGTGATTTTATTAAAAACAATCCTAAACAGTGTCCAAATAAATAGTACAGTGTTTCCTCAATAAATAAATAATTCATAAAACAGTGAAAAACCCAATGATTAAAAACAAGGATAAAAAGAAGAATAAAAATCCATCGCTAGTTCAGCTGGCAGAGACTTCAGCTGCTGCTGGTTCTCTCAATACCGACCCCCATCTTAGCCACTGTGAACTGCGTCACCAGACCGCTTAGGGTTGGTTTTCCTTTCGTCATCCTTGTCGCTCATGCAGTCATCCTTCAGATCTATGGAGAGGACGCCACCTTGATTGCACCCACTCCTCTGCACAATCAGTGGGGCTGATCCATCGCGGGACCACTGACCGTGCTGCCTTTTCTTACAATAGCTAGCTGGCTGTCTCTCTCTCTCTCTCTCTACCCCCCAATGCTGCACTCTCGCTCTGCCTGCGTTTCTCTCTTTCTGATCTTTTTTCCTTTCTTCCTCCTCGCACTCACAGTTCCCCTTTTAAACTGGGGACATGGCACAACTGCGATGATTAGCAGCTCCGGCACCAATTAAAATCGTGGATGATCCCACACCAGTGCACTTAGTGTAGGGCCCCCCGCTCCCACATCAAGTCCGGAAACCGCTCTCACCACATTACAACACCCCCTCCTACCAAGACGCGAGTGCTGCGATTATTTATTTAAAATGACAAATAGTCGCTGACCTCACTTTACCATAGGGGATGTTGCCATGAGAATTTGTGTGACTTTACAACAAGTTCAGTTTTTATACATTGTGATGTGAGCGTGGAAATGGGCATACTCAACATTTCTGTACATATGCACTGTTTATACATGAGGCCCCTGTATCGTGGGGGGAGCTGAAGCCTATACCAGCTAGCATATGGCATAAGGAAGGAAAAACCCTGCACATGGTGCCAGTCTGTCACAGGGTGAAAACACACTCACACACAACATAGACTAGGGCCAATTTAGTATAAGCTACCCTAAATGTCTTTGAACAACAACAACAAAATGTATTTATATAGCACATTTTCATACAAGTGATGTAGCTCAAAGTGCTTTACAGGATGAAGAAAGAAAAAAAAGAAAAAATATAAAAAATAAAATTAGGCAATACAAATTAACATAGAATAAAAGTAAGGTCCGATGGCAAGGGAGGACAGAAAAAACAAAAAATACTCCAGACGGCTGGAGAAAAAACACAAAATCTGCAGGGATTCTAGGCCATGAGACCACCCAGCCCCCCCTAACATTAATGATCTCAATCAGTCCTTATGGTTTTCAGGCTCTACGTGGAATTACATGATGATGGTCATGTAGACCTCTGGTCTTCAGTCCATCAATGTAAGGACTGCACTTTGCTTTGATCAGGTGGTGGTGGCACAGATCGCCACCACAGAAAACTGGAAAAACAACAGCAGAGAAAGTAGGGGTTAGTACAGGTTTCAGAGCCATGAAAAAAAAAAGATAATTAAATGCATATACAGAATATCAGGGTTAAACTAAAATGGAACTATGAGAAAGCTATTCCAGATTTTAGGTGCATAACAGCAGAAGGCCGCCTCACCACTTCTTTTAAGTTTAGCTCTTGGAATTCTAAGCAGACACTCATTTGAAGTTCTAAGGTTACAATTTGGAGTGTAAGGTGAAAGGTATTCTGAAATATTGGATGGAGCGAGATTATTTAAGGTTTTGTAAACCATAAGCAGTATTTTAAAGTCAATTCTAAATGGCATGGGTAACCAACATAGTGATATCAAAACTGGAGAGATGTGCTAAGATTTTCTTTTCCTAGTTAAGATTCTAACAGCTGCATTCTGCACTAGTTGCAATCGACTGATGTCTTTTTGGGTAGTCCTGAGAGGAGTGCGTTACAGTAATCTAGCCGACTGAAAACAAAAGTGTGAACTAATCTTTCAGCATCTTGAAAAGTTATAAAGGATCTAACTTTTGCTATATTTCTTAAGTGAAAAAATGCTGTCCTAGTAATCTGATTAATATGTGATTTAAAATTTAGGTCATAGTCAATAATTACCCCTAAATTCTTTACCTTTGTCTTGACTTTTAAGCTTAATTCATCACGTTTATTTCTAATACCCTCATTATATCCATTTTTGCCAATCACTAAGATTTCTCTTTTCTCCTTATTTAGTTTGAGAAAATTACAATACAATACAATACAATTTATATTTTCTATAGCCCAAAATCACACGAGAAGTGCCGCAATGGGATTTAACAAGCCCTGCCTCTTGACAGCCCCCCAGCCTTGACTCTATAAGAAGACAAGAAAAAACTCCCAAAAAAAACCTTAAAGGGAAAAAATGGAAGAAACCTTGGGAAAGGCAGTTCAAAAAGAGACCCCTTTCTAGGTAGGCTGGGCGTGCAGTGGGTGTCAAAAAGAAGGGTGTCAATACAATACAGTACAATACTCAGAACAGAACAAATCCTCAATACAGTATAAAAATAAAAATTTTAGAAGTACGGAGTAGAATTTAACAGTAGATGATATCACATAATATGATTTGGATTTGTTTAGAGTCCTGGAGACCTCATCCATCAAGCTGCCTCCCCCATTTGGCCATTCCACAGCTGAAATAGTGCTAGTCTGATAAAAGGACCCCTCTACCCCACGATTCCTGTGATCCTCCATCAGGGATGACTATACCTTAGGCAGGCAAAACAACTTGCCAGGTGGGCCGTGGCACCAAGTGCCACATTTGAGTACCGAGAAGAGAAACAGAATAGGTGAGGGTTAGTATCCAATTATAACTATCATGTTAATTACGTATGTTTTAGTGCTAATGACTTACAACAGAGATGCAGTCTGTACAGTTAATCAGCAGCTTTAGTCAGGATATGCTAAACTGAAGTAGTAAGTCTTCAGCCAGGATTTAAAAGCTGAGAACGAAGGGGCATCTCTTATAGTAGTAGGAAGACCATTCCACAGTTTATAGGCGCCCTGTAACTAAAAGCTTGACCTCCCACTGTTATTTTATTAATCCTTGGAATCATAAGCAGACTAGTTTCTTGAGATCTTAATGCACGCACTGGTTTGTAATTCATGATAAGTTCAGATAAGTAAGCAGGACCTTGGCCATTTAATGCTTTATATGTTAAAAGGAGGATTTTGAAATCTGCCCTAAATTTAACCGGGAGCCAGTGTAAGGATTTAAGAACTGGAGTTATGTGTTTGTATTTTCTTGTTCTTGTAATAATTCTTGCAGTACCATTTTGGATTAACTGGAGGCTGTATAAAGAACCGTTTGAACATCCAGTGAAGACCGCATTGCAGTAGTCAATCCTACTAGAAATAAATGCATGAATTAATTTCTCAGAATCCTGTTTATTTAGAAAGTGCCTTAATTTCCCAACATTTGTAAGATGGAAGAAACATAATCTGGACAACTTTGTAATATGTGCTTTAAATGACATGCTAGAGTCAAAGATAACTCCCAGATTGTGGGCTGATTCAGTAAAATTAATGGTGATTCCAACTGAGTTAAATGATAACAGAATATTGTTGTGATCAGCATCATTCCCTCCAACAATTAACATATCTGTTTTATCTGTGTTTAAAGACAAGTAGTTCTCATCAATCCACTCCTTTAATTCACTGACACAACTAAATAAAGACTACATTGATGAAACTTAATTTGATCTAAATGAAAGGTATAACTGGGTGTCATCTGCATATGAGTGAAAATTATAACAGTATGTTTCCTAATGATAGATGCCAGTGTAAGCATGTAAATTGAGAATACTAAAGGTCCCAGCACTGAGTCCTGCGGGACACCATATCTCATTTCTGTGTATAATGATGATGGAGTCCTGTCAGCACATTTCTGTACATATTGGAATTGATTTGATAAATAAGAACTAAACCAAGTGAGCACAGTGCCTGCAAGCCCAACATCATTTTCTAGCCTGTTCAGTAAAATAGAATGGTCAGTGGTGTCAAACGCTGCACTTAAGTCTAACAACATAATTATAGTGGAGTTTCCTTCATCAGAGGATATCAGAATGTCATTTACAACCCGTGTTAGTGCTGTTTCTGTACTATGACCAGTGCGGAAACCAGACTGGAATTTCTCAAATAAATTGTAATGCGTAAGGTGTGACTGAAGCTGATTGGTGACTACTTTTTCTAGTACTTTAGAGAGAAAGTGTAAATTTATAATATAGGCCTATAATTATTTAGTATGTGTGGGTCTAGGTCTGACTTTTAAAGTAATGGTTTAATGACTTGACACTTTTAGTGCATCAGGTACTGTGTGATGCAATAATGAACTATTGATAATGGTTAGAAAAAGAACATCCATTGCACTGTTTACTAGTTTTTTTGGCACTGGATCTAGGGAAGAAGTAGTGGGCTTCATTTTAGAAATTAAAGTTAAGACTTCCTGCTCAGTTACTGGATTAAAATTACTAAAGTGCTGAATGCAATGTGAGACAGGGTCTGCTAAGATGGTATTTGGTTTGTACTGTGATGCTGAGATCTGGGATCTTATATTTTTAATTTTCTCATTGAAGAAGTTCATAAAGTCTGTACTGCTATAATATCTGTTGGTATTTTGCACTTTAAAAACTGCTAAAACACATTACTTTAACATGGCTTTCTGATAACTTCACCTTCATTTAATCTTGATACTCTGTATATTCAATTCATTATAATAACTATTCATGGAGGTTCTAAAATCCGTACTGACCCCTACTCTCTCTTCTGTTTCTTTTCTGGGTTTTCTGTGGTGGCGATCTGCGCCATCACCACCTAATCAAAGTACCGTGTTGTTCCTACATTGATGGATTAAAAGCCAGAAGTCTGCATGACCATCATCATCAAGTCCTTCCAACCCTAAATACAAAGAGGACTGTTTCATTTATGTTTGGTAGAATGCCCAGAGGGGACTGGGCGGTCCCGTGGCCTGGAACCCCTGCAGATTTTATTTTTTCTCTTCAGCCGTCTGGAGTTTTTTTTTGTTTTTTCTCTCCTCCCTGGCCATCGGACCTTACTCTTATTCTATGTTACTTAGTGTTGTCTTATTCTAATTCTTACTTTGTCTTTTATTTCTCTTTTCTTCATCATGTAAAGCACTTTGAGCTACAACATTACTTATATGAAAATGTGCTATATAAATAAATGTTGTTGTTGTTGTAGATCTGAATTTTCATTTGTTAATTTAGCCACTGTTCTAAACAGTACCCAAGGATTTTTATTATCGCTATCTATTATTGTAGAATAGTATTCTGAGTGAGCTCCAAAGAGAGCTTTTTTATATTTTTAACACTCTCTGTCCATACAATTTACATCTTGCCTGAAGAAGGGGCCTGAGTTGCCTCGAAAGCTTGCATATTGTAATCTTTTTAGTTAGCCAATAAAAGGTGTCATTTTGCTTGGCTCTTCTCTCCATACAATTTGAAAGACATGTAGCTTTGTTGTTCTCCATTTGCACTCCAGTTTTTGACACTCTAATTTAAGAGCTCGAGTGTTTTCATTAAACAAGGGAAAGTTTCTATGTGCTTTGATCACTTTTGTTTTAAGGGGAGCCACTGTGTCCAGAGCATCTCTCAAGGTCACATTATAATGTAATGTTAGCTGATCTAAATTGTTTTCCACGTTTATATTTGATGTTAACTGATCTAAATGGTTTTCCACAATTACACTTGACTTACTCAAAGTATCTATAAATTTTGAAGCTGATTACTACTCCTCCATTCAGAAACACAAGTAAGACATTGTGTCAGTGAACAAAGAGAGTCAGGGTCATCAGGTGCTATTGATAAATACAGTTGTGTGTCATCAACATAACATAGCTCACATAAACTTCAGAGTAAAATGGACAGGACTCTTTTACTTCCAAAACTGGGAGAAACAAGGATCCAACAGAAAGATAGGCCTGAAATATTTGATGTCTTTTTAAAGGTTTTCAAATGTCGAGCGCATCTTTTAAAATAACTGTGCTTACTTTCAAATCGCATTGTCCACAATCTAATAAGAGGCCCAAATTTCAAAATCAATCCAGGGTAGTGTCTCAGATAATGATGTTGTGGCTTCAATTTAATATCTGGAAACAACATTTTTCTGGACTCCACATACTCCTGAATCAAAACATCTAAGGATGCAATCTGAGATACTGAGATTTTAGGAGCACAAATGAGATCGACCATATCCTTAAGCTGAAGTGTCACTTGCCAGACATTGTCTTCAGGCTCAGCAATTAAATCACCAATTAAAACTGGCAACAGCCTTAAAAAAACCCAGTTCTGAATGGCTTGACCCATAAGCCTGCAACCTTGTGAACTAACTTCACATGGCTTTGTGAGGGCATCAGAACCACTATATTCAAACTGAGAAATGTGTCTGTTCAAAACTAAGTATGTAAACCATTTTTTCTTCTTTATAAAGTACCTTAAATACAAACAAATATCATAAGAGAGGATGCCTTTAAAAATGACCAAGACAGGGTGGCAGACCAGGCTGGCAAACATTGTAATGCTTTAAAGAATTTTACCCCTTGAACTTCAGATTTCTCATCTTACAATAAATCAGTGGCAAAATTGTAACCCTCGATGGTTCTCTGTGGCCCAGTTACATTGCGGTCATCATGACTTTCAGTTCGGATAATTAAACAGTACCTGCAAAACTTCTCTGACTGACTGAAATTCTCAGTTAAACCCCCCTATACAATAAGAGCATAGATTATCCCCAACAATACAATACACAGTCCCATTAATAATTGCATCTTCAGAAACAGCAATGCC
Organism: Polypterus bichir lapradei; assembly: GCA_026402145.1. Taxonomy (NCBI): domain Eukaryota; kingdom Metazoa; phylum Chordata; class Cladistia; order Polypteriformes; family Polypteridae; genus Polypterus; species Polypterus bichir. Next base: position 20,069,968 of record JANRMT010062798.1, read on the forward strand.
ATTTTCTCCTAAGTCTTTCAAGTCGAACACCAAGTCAGAAAAAACCTTACTATGGCCAAATCTTTAAAGTTCTTTTCTCTACATAGCAACACAAGCTTCATGTGATCTACACTGGATCGAAAATGAGGAGGTAAATTAACGAGAGAGAGATACATGGCTAGCACTTTATGCTTCTTTCTTGCAGACCCCAATGGATTTACCACTTCAAATGCGTCTTGATACAAGATTAATTTTGCACATGAAGGATAATCTTGGAAAAGCTTGTTGGATTTAAATATCATACTACCACTGATATCACAGAGGACATCTGTGGAAGGGTCTTTCTGAGATACTGTTTCATTCCAGAGCTCTGAATCTAACATTTCAGTGTTTCTTTCACTAGAACATAATATGCAAATCTCTCTTTTCTGTTTTCGTCTCTTCCTAGATACACTTTCTTAGGTTCTATGTAGTTAAACAGTTTCTAAAATGACTGTGTTCTTGAATGTGATGTTCTCATAGACCCTGAATGGCATGATATGAATAAGTCACTTTGTTTTACTGTATCTAAAATTTTTGTAACAACTTCATCTGATAATGAAAGGTCAGCATTAAGCAATGAATTTAATTTACATAGTCAATAGGTCTCTCCTAACTCATGTATGTTCTGCATCTCTTCCACAATATTCTGAATTGTTGCTACTGGTAAAATAAATCACCCTTGAAGTTTCATGTAAAATAGGCATATATTTCTAAGATACAAATCTGTAAACTTTTGTGCACTAAATGATGATTTAACAGTAAAAAACACCTTTACAACCTTTAATTGGACAGTTTACAGTCTGGCCCCCAACAACATGCTCTTTAAGATGTGCCAGAAAATCTGGTAAATGATGGAACTCTCTCTTACACAGTGAAATAGAGCATTTTAAAAGTGTAACTACTGTCTTGTTACTGACCGCTTCAAGAGCATTACAATAATGGTGTCTGTAAAAGTGAGATCTGCATGCAGAACATTTTGAGAATAACTGCTTGCAAGCTGTTGCAACATATTTAAAAATGCAGCATGGGTCATTATGATGAATCCTGCAATGAAGCACGTATCCTTTTAAAGTATGCAAGGACTTGCCACAATTCCTATACATAAACATAACCAAAGCACATATAACTAATAATATACAGTTATAAGAAATAAAGAGCTTAACAATAGGCATGTAATTATGATTTTGCCCAGAAAGGACAGTTTTTACGGCGTGCTTTTGCCGGTTTACATGAACAAAACAACGATTAGTGTATCCCATTTATCTTGAATTAACCAATTGAAGAAAACACACAAATGCATCATTTAGGGTTAGACAGAATGTATGGATTACCTATATGTGAAAAGGAAAAAAAAGCTGAAATAATGTCAATGTTAATGTCAAATTTATTTATATAGCACATTTAAAACAACATAGGAATGCTGTGGCCAAAGTGCTTTACGATAATAGAATAAAAGAAAAACATACAATTAACATAAATAACATAAATATAAATAAAATAAATGAACATAAATAAATTAAATAATAAATTGAAGTAATGTTACATAATTACAGTACAATGAGGAAACCATCAGTATTACTGAAGGTTGCGGAATGCAAGTGAATAGAAATGAGTCTTTAATCTTGTTTTGAACAGTTCAATTGCAGATGACTCCTTTATGTAAATTACAATTACAAATTACCATTACAAATTTCGGGCATGACAATTTGCATTATGTTGTTTGGCTACATTAACAAATACGCACCACAGTATTCAAAACGGCTCAAAAGTAGACTATAACCCTGAAAAGAATTATTTTAGAAACATTCAAATTATAAACATCAATAAGTCGGACTTCCACGCATGATATTTACTTTGTACATCTATTTTAAACTACTAACTATGGCGACTTAAAGTACTAACTATTGTGACAGTTAACGAAGTAAACTAAATATCGTTCTATATTATTTCTCAAAGTCAAGAAAACATTAGAAAGACTAATACACCTAACTTCAAGAGTAACGCATAACCACCATGAAAATATTCAAGCTATTATGAAACAACATACTTATAATTGTGGACTCACTCCAGGCTACGAGATTCTTAAAAAGCGCCAAAAGTTGTTTTGGTTCCTTCGGCAAACAAAAATACTGAAATTTAAGTGCTGTAATAACAATGCCATATTAACAAATGGTAATTTATTAAAACCGAGATCACTTTAGCACAAAATCACAACTTGTTAATGAGGACCGAATTGAACACAAGTGAATTAGAAAAGGCAAAGCACTTCAAAAAATAAAACATGCCCTAATGTTTAACTTAATAAACAAGTTTTCTACATAATAAAATAACTACTCAAATCAAACGTTACCATCCAAAGCTCACTCACCGAAAGATTTGGAAAAAAAAAAACAATCTAGAACATTCGATTTCTAAACTGTGCATGTCATGTACAAGCATGTGCTGTGACCAATTATTTCCAACTGAAGGTAAATAACCGTAACATATGAGAATACGGTATGTTGCATATTTTGAAGGTGGAAACATGTCGACTGTACAGAATTTTCCTGCAAAAAATAATGAAATGTATTGTTTAAGATATACAGGTAATTTTCATTTTTTTCGGAAACGGCATTTTACTTCCACCATTCACAGTGTTTTTACCGTTAAATTTACAGACATTTTTTACAGTGTACTAACCTCCAATTTCTCTCCTTCCTATTCTTTGTCCAAGTAACCAATCGCCACACGATCAGCTCTGTAATTGATGTCAAGCCATCTGTAGGATAAAAAATCGCAGATTCTTCAAAATTTTTAAGGAACATTGAAATATCTTCGTAGTACATGTTTAATTATTCTATCCATCTATCCTTCCAGTGTCACACCAGTCCCAGCAAAAATACAGCGCGAGGCAGGAACAATCCCTGAATGGGCATCAACTCGTCGCTAGTGCTGCGACACCATGTCCTTACATGTTTAATTATTAACAATATAGATTATTTAAATAATGTTAACATTTTATCTGTATAATGTAATAAACATATTTTTTCTTGTTTACACAAGAAAACATGAAATTTACCTTCTCAGTTGCATCTAATAACAGACAGAATGAAATAAAGCAGACAAATAGAAACAAGACAGGTTATGGTAAGTCAGTTAGATAATGTACATTATATCAAAACCTTAATCATTATCTATATATATAGCATGCCGGAAGGGGCGTGGATTCACTAAGCCGCCAACAAGTAAGACACCTATGGCGCACGCAGGAAGGAGCCACGCCCACCAACTCCAAGACCATTGGATACGACGACAACTCGCAGAGCCACACCCACCTTCTTGCATGCGACGACACAGAAAAAACAGCGTCATTTATATCCGTCTGTCGTAGAGGCCACATGCACCTCCAAGCGACGTTGACTGTTTACAGAGGCATGTTTCTCGCGGAGGTGAATCACCATATGCAGCGTGTAAAACGGTTTGCGAGGGGTATCCCATGGGATCCTTAAAACAATCCTATACAACTGAGGTTAAAACACAATGAAGTAAGCAGTCTTTAAAAACCGAGTTTTCGGTTACGACGCATGACCGCATGCACCATAGCAAACTATTTTACACGCTACATACAGCAATTCGCACTACTACCGTGGTCGGGTGTCTTGGTGGATTATATATAGAAAAGCAGCCAAAACCACACAGAGCAATGAAAAGTCTATATGAGTCACAGGTGCATGTTGACTGTGCAAAGATGACGACTCAAGTGATGAGTTGGAGGTGGGCACATGAGCAGGCAGGGCGCGATGGCAGTCCACCAGTTTTCAGTCACGGATGATTGTGTGTTGGTTCGTTCCGTGCATTGTTACAATGTTGCTTTTCTTGCTGATTTATTACATTACCGATTTTTCAAATGTTAATTTTCTCCCTGTGCTTAAAAATCATTACAAAAACGGCCTGATTATGCGGCGTATGGTACACAGCGGGTTGGCTAGTATCCGATATTTCTTATTGAAAAGTCATATGGCACAAGGAAGAAAGGAGTTTCTGGAGCGATTTGTGTGGGTTTTCAAAGCAACTATCCTTCCTGATTTACTGAATTTTAGTTCTGCATGTAATGGATGTCTGTCATCAGTTGAGATGATTTCCAGTTTCTTTAACATTGCCCTCTGACACACACTAGTCAAATCATCTACATCAGCCTCAATAACTTTAGCTGCATACTTAGTAATCTGCTGGAGCTTTTTTGAGTTTTGATTTGTCAGACTATTAAACCAGGCAATGAAACTGAAAGTGATCACAGACTGGATCAGGCTGCAATAAAAGGACAACATGAAGTCCTTGTCTACTTTAAATAGCTTGAGTGTATGGAGGAGAAATAAGAGCTGGTTGCATTTAGAGAATATTTTTTTTTGTATTAGTATTCCAGTTAAGATAGTTCTCTAGGTTAGTTCCTAAGTATTTATATTTAGTCACTATTTCTACCTCCTCTCCCAGAAGTACCGTGATCCCTGCACAAACCCTGGTCCTTTGATTCGTATTCAAGAAGTTTGCAGACACTTGTTGACTCAGAATCACAGTTTAAACTTACATCCCCTTCACCCTGAATGCTACTAAAACCAAGGGTGCTTTTTCACAAACAGAGGGGAAAAACAGTTTTCAATGACAGCTGTCCTATGTACCCTGGAGTACCTAAAAGAAAGAATAAAACCTCACAGTTTTAGTAAAATTGTAATCCTTGTGCTAACGCATATAATAGATATGATGTAACTATTTACTGAAAACATTTTCCATCCTGATTGGCCTAACGTGTCCAAAATAAGCCTAATCATCATCAGCCCTGTAGTGTATAGGCTCCTATAACCTACTATAACCGTTCTTATTTTCAGGGGTTCATAACTGATGTAAAATGGAAGGCTATTACCAAGCGTTAACAGAATTTCTTAAACTTTGTATTATACAAAGCATCCTGAGTACCAAAGTGTTTATAACCTGTTGATGAAATTGCTGTTTTAAAATAAAACCTGAACAAGATAACTGTTCTGTAATCTATACTAATAAAAGGCAAAGCCCTCACTGACTGACTGACTGACTGACTGACTGACTCATCACTAATTCTCCAACTTCCCGTGTAGGTAGAAGGCTGAAATTTGGCAGGTTCATTCCTTACAGCTTCCTTACAAAAGTTGGGCAGGTTTCATTTCGAAATTCTACGCATAATGGTCATAACTGGAAGCTGTTTTTCTCCATTTACTGTAACGGAGATGAGCTTGAACGCCGTGGGGGCGGAGTTTCGTGTGACATCATCACGCCTCCCACGTAATCACGCAGTACATAGAAAACCAGGAAGACCTCCAAAAAGCGCTGAAGAAAACATGCATTATATAATTGAGAAGGCAGCGAAACAATAAGAAGCGAGCGAGTAACATATACAACCATATTCATGAGTTCTGCTACTTCGGAAACAAAGCACGATGTAAACCTACACTTTAAATTAAGTTCATAGACAGGCTGCCGCTGGCATTTGTAATTTAGTGCCTGCCCATATAAGGCCGTCCGTCAGCGGCAATCCAATAGCAAACTCCCACTAAATATTCACGGGTGAAGGACTGTGCTTATGCAGAGGAAGATGAGATGTTCAGGGTGGTGTTTGGCACAAACTCAGCGAAACTGCGAGAGAAAGATTTAAGTGCCAGGACTCGGTAACATTATATACAGCCATGGACATAGCACGAGATGGCACTAGCACAGCTGGGAACCTTCGATGCATGTACACCGAGCGGCTCACATGAACTGACGCAGTGCACAGACAAAAAGCAACAGTTCCAAAGAGCGCTGAACAAAAACCGAATTACACAATTGAAAAGGCAGCAAAAAATATGAAGCGTCTGATACATACAAGCATATTCATAAATCCAGCTACTGTGGAAACAAAGCACACGGTGGAAAAAGTCAATGTCCCGCTAAAGGAAGACAGTGTAAAAAAAAAACCCGTGCATGCAGTGTGTCAGGTCTCAGATAAAGAAGAAGACGAGCTGTTTATTGATGCAGTAAGAAACGAATCAATGAATGAAACCTGTCATCTTTACAACGATTGACAAACACGGAATTTAACTTGAACACAACACATCCTACAAATACGAACCTGATTGAAAGAAATAATGATAATCAAATC
>JANRMT010062798.1:20086468-20098853 GCA_026402145.1 Polypterus bichir lapradei
TTTGGGTCTTCCAAGGTATAACAATGCTAGAAGATTTTTTAATTGTCTTTTCAGGTGCAACTATGTCAACAGCAGCTCTCACTTTAGAATTAAAGTTTTCCACCTTACTATTAACATCATCCTTGCTATTGTAGCTGGCACTATAACCGGACTGATTGCTTAGAATGTTTGTAAGTTTTACAGCTGCTGAGGAGTCAAAGAAGCGTTTTTTAACAATATGCTTCTCATGAATGTTTTCTATCATTATTTCTATACTGAATAGTAGAAGAAAGTGGTCTGAAAGACCAATATCAACGATCTGCTTCACATCAACTGTTAGTCCTTTGGTGATAATTAAGTCTAACGTATGACCTGCTTTATGTGTAGGCTGATTAACGAGCTGTCTCAAATCAAGAGTCTAGGAGGTTCATAAATTCCTTTACTTTTAGGTCACACTGATTATCGATATGAAAGTTAAAGTCGCCTACAATTAAGAGTGTGTCATAATTCGTAATTAAAATTGACATTAGGTCTGAGAATTCCTCAATGAAAGACGCGTTAAATTTAGGAGGTCTATACATGGATAAAACTAGAACGTGAGAAACTCCATGAATAACAACGGCGAGATACTCAAAGGACTTAAATTTACCAAAACTAACATCTTTACATTTTAACCGGCTCGAGTAAATGTTTGCCAATCCGCCCCCCTTTTTCCCCTGGCGGTCTGCACGAGTAAAACTGTAATCCGGAGGCGCAGATTCGATTAAAACAGCTGCGCCGTCTGAGCTGAGCCACGTTTCATTTAGTGCAATAAAATCAATGTTTCTATCACTAGTAAGATCATTGATAAAAAACGTCTTGTTAGTTAAAGCTCTAACATTTAATAGCGCCATATTTAATGATTCGGGGGGGCAGAGCTGAATTCTATGCGCGTTATTAGTTATTGGAACAGAAACTAAATTATTTTTGTTAGTGCCGCTCTGAGTGTATTTTTTATGTAATCTACAATCTGTTTTTATAGTTTTAATGTATTGTTGATCTAAAGTAGTAATTGCAACTAAATTATTGGTGTTTATGCAGCACTGCCTAGACGTTTTACGTGCATTAAGACTGGTTATTAAAGTATTAATGTTGTGCACTTTTACAGAAGACTTTATTAAGCCATTCTGTCCTAGCAAATATAAGTACTAACCACCTCATTATTTTTTTCCATAAATCTTTTTATTTCATTTAATTAACCTGTTAATCCTTTGCTGGTAAAATACGCTTATCTTCTATCTTATATTCTTGATGTGCATGTTGCTTTTCCAATAGTAATGTTTTAATCTCTTTAGTGATCAATGGCTTGCTGTTTGGGTACACCTTGAGTTTTTTCCTTAATGATCATAGACTCACAGAATTTCATATATTCACTGACAGTGTTTGTGGCCTTATTCAGTGACTGTGAGGATATCAGGACATCCAAATTTGTACAGGAGAAGCATTCCTGCAGTTCCTCTACACTGTCCTTGCACCAGTTTTGTGTTATTCGTATGGCTGGTTTTTCTTGTTTCAGTTTCTGTTTGTACTTTGGAAGTAGATGAATAACGACGTGGTCAGACGCACGCAGGGCTGCTCTGTAATGTGATATGTAGACACCAAGGATGTTTCCATAGCACTTGTCCAGTTTTGTCCTTTCTAGTATTAATATTCACATACTGATGGTAATTTCGTAATACTGACTCCAGATTGCATAAATAAAAATCGCCCATCACAAGTCTGAAAGTACCGGGGCCTCATGCATAACGCCGTGCGTAGAACTCACACTATAACATGACGTAAGCACAAAAGCCGAAATGTGCTTATGCACAGAAAAATCCAGATGCATAAATCTGTGCATTCGCCAACTTCCACGGTCTTCCGCTACATAAATCCCGGTCAGCATAAAAAGTAACACTCGTGCACGCACCTGCTGTCCTGCCCAACTACTCCTAGAATTACGCCTCTTTGAATATGCAAATCAATATAAATAGCATTTAAGCTCAGTGTTTTGTGAAAAGACAATGGGAAAAGCAAGAGGGGAAAATGGAAGAATTTCAGCGAATACCAAGTGGAGGCAAGAAAAAACGTACTACCGGTATTTGTTGGTTTAAACAGTGGTATAAACAACAAAAGGACGCTGATTGACTGACATAGCGTGTTGGAGAAACTCGAAAGCTCAAGTTCACAAAATTGCACAGTGCCCGAAATTAAAAAGAAGTTGTCAGATATCAAAGTTGCCGTGAAAAGGCGAGTCATAGCCCACCATCCGAGTATCGCATGAAAGCTTATTAGGGTACAGAGAAAAAAAAAAGGCACACAGTGGGGAAAAAGCACAAATTTCCACTTTAATCACATAGTTTATTTTGCCATTAAAGTAGAACATCATAAACTTCATCTTAAAATCGTTTAATTAACAAGTTTTTCAAATCACATCGTAATTAAAGTAGCACGTTAAATGCTTTGTTTTGTATGTGTTCTTCTATGTGCTCTGTGTGTGTGAATCACTACGTGCTTCTTAAACGGACTTTCTCTTCCTCCGACAGGACACAGAATCCATTACATTTGTGATATTACAGCTCTCTGGATAACTAAAATACTGAGATGTATACGTGATATAGGAGTTAAAGCAAGTTATTAAACATGGGAACATGGTGGCACAGTGATTGTGCGCGACCTTCGATGAAATCATTTATTGCAGCAGTACTCAGGGGCGGCTCTAGGCTTGTGGCAGCCCTGGGCAGTGAAAGAATCGGTGGCCCCTTCGAATACCAATGTCAATATGGTATCTTATGCACTGCGGATGGCCACGTCCGTTGAGGACACTGCATAGCCGCCTCGTGCTCATGAGACAAGCTTTTAACTTTTGCCGAAATTTGCCACTGCGTTTTTAGCTGAGTCATTATTTTCTCTTTCTGTTTTATATTCAATATATATTGGCATGGCGGCCCTGTGCAGGTGCACAGTTTGCACTTGCCTAAGGCCGCCCCTGCAGTACTGTCTCTTTCAAACGTACTAACCTCCAATTCCTATCCTTCCTTTTCTTTCTCCAAGTAACCGATCGCCACACAATCAGCTCTGTAATAGACGTTAAGCCATCTGTAAGCTTATAGCGCCGATTCTTCAAAACTTTTAAAGAACATTGAAATATTTTCGTAGTACATGTTTAATTATTCTGTCCTTCACGCCAGTCCCAGTGAAGCATACAGTGCTTTTATCTGTATAATATAATTAACATATTTTGCTGCATTTCATCTTAAAAATGATATCGTCATCATATGTAAATACGTGCTTTATAAAGTGGCTCACGTTGTGCAATATTATAACTGTAGTGCAAGTTTACAGTGTGGTGATTGTACTTATAAGTACAAACAGTTCTACAAGGAGCAGTTGATGGACTAATTGAGTGCGTTTAGAGCTCTTGGGATGAAACTCTTTCTGAATCGCGAGGTCCATACAGGAAAGGTTTGAAGCGTTTGCCGTTTGAGAAGCAGTTCAAATACGAAGCAGGGCTGAGGCAGCTTTTGCTTGATGCTGTATACCGATAATTCTCTTTCCGATCAGCTGCTCCGAGTGCTGCAGTGAGAGTAATATGGAAAAAGATGATCTGCTGTGGCAACCCCTAACGGGAGCAGCTGAAAGAAGAAGGTGCAGTGATAGTAACAATGTTAAAGCAGTTATGGTATTTGGAATAGTTTGACCATTCTGTGGACCATTATATTGTTACTGGTTAATTACAATCAGATGCATTAAACTAATAAACAATATGCGGTTAATTTCAGTGTATTTATAAAGCTGCATCAGGGACGTGATCTGATAAAGAAAGATAAACCACAACGGAAAAGTAGCATTGTTCTGACGCTGGGTGCCGCCAGTCTGCAAAACCGAGTGGAGAACTTACGTATGACAGGGTATGAGGTACCGTGGAAATGTGTGTGGCTTTATGCCAAGTTTAGGTTTTATACATCGCGATTTGAACGTGGGTGGTGCAGTGGTAGCGCTGCTGCCTTGCAGTTAGGAGACCCGGGTTCGCTTCCCAGGTCCTCCCTGCGTGGAGTTTGCATGTTCTCCCCGTGTCTGCGTGGGTTTCCTCCCACAGTCCAAAGACATGCAGGTTAGGTGGATTGGCGATTCTAAATTGGCCCTAGTGTGTGCTTGGTGTGTTTGTGTGTGTCCTGCGGTGGGTTGGCACCCTGCCCAGGATTGGTTCCTGCCTTGTGCCCTGTGTTGGCTGGGATTGGCTCCAGCAGACCCCCGTGACCCTGTGTTCGGATTCAGCAGGTTGGATAATGGATGGATGGATTTGAACGTGGAAACATTCTTACGCAACATTTCTGTGCATATACACCATTTATACATGAGGCCCCAGGTGATTTGGTTTCTAGTTTATGAGCAGTTTCAAGAATAGTTTCAGCTGCAGATCCCACAACAGCATGCGGCAGTATGTAAACGACTGTCATAAATAACTGATTAAACTCCCCTGGTAGATAGTATGGGCGAAGTTCAATGGTGAGTAGTTCAATATTCGGCGTGTAGATGCACTCTTTTACAGTGATATTCCTGCACCACCTTTTGTTAATGTAAAGCCAGACCCACCACCCATCTGCTTACCAGGAGCTGGATTTCTGTCTTGCTGTACACAAACAAATCTATCTACTTCAACTGCTGTATCCGAGTCTGTATTCTTAAACCAGGTCTCCATAAAGCACAGCAGACAGCTTTCACAGTACCCGTGGAGGTATTGCGCAGATGTTCTCAGCTCGCCCAATTTATTTCGCAAGGACTGTGCATTGCTCTTGATGATAGTTGGCAAAGGTGTTGTAAAACTCCTCCGTCTCAGACGTACTCGTAGTCCACCTTTTTCCTCTCTTTCTGGGTTTCAAAGATTTTAATTCGTCCAGTATATTAGTAGCACACGGGGAGTAACTGGTAGCTAGTCTCATTGATAGCAGTGCATCCCGGCTGTAAATGAACAGCACCGGCCACACACCTGGGATTTCCTACGCAGGTAGTGCGTTAGTGTCCCGTTGGATTTCCAAAAGTGAAAACGATCAAAAGTAAGAAACTTTCGCAAATGTTATAAACCATTTTATAGAAATAAGTACTTGCAAACTAGTAAAAGAAAACAAAAAGAAACAATTTTACAGGATTTAAGAACAAAAAGCAGGTACAAAACACAGAGAGATGCACTGAGAGGTCTGCTACAGTGCAGCGGCCGGAAGTAAAAATCTACATACAAACAGTAAGGAGCACTTGATAGACTGATTGATTGAGTTTATAGTTTTTGGGATGAAACTGTTTTTGAACCATGATGTCCCTACAGGAAAGGCTCTGAAGCGTTTACTGTATGGGAGCAGTTCAATAGACAGCATAGCTGAGGAAGCATGTGCTTGATGCTGTATACTGATAATTTTCTTTCCGAACAGCTGCTGTAGAGTTGTGATTCCACACTCAGATACAGTGATATAAATACTGCAAGTGGTGCAGTGAGAGTAGAATAGATTGGCCATTCAATGGACCATTATATTGTTACAGGTTAATTACAATCAGATGTCTTAAAATAATAAACAATATGCAGTTAATTTCAGTGTATTTGAAAAAGATGTGAATCTAAAAAAGAAAGGGAAACCACACTGGAACAAAAACACTGCTTTGACGCTGCATGCCACCAGTTTGCAAAACTGAGCAGAGAACTTGCATCCACCAAGCGTTTAGCTAGCGTGAACATGTGCGTGGCTTTACACTAAGTTTAGGTTTTATACATAGTGATTTGAGCATGGAAACGGATGGACGCAACATTTTTGTGCGTACGCACCGTTTATACTGAGGCCCCAGATGCCTAAAGGTCAAATATATGATTTATCATGTTCAGAACAAGAAGCTTGTTCCATTTTCTACACCCACCGGGGGAGGTGGTTCTCACATTTGTATGCCAAAAGATACAGTCAGCAGACATCATTTAAACAAGCAAACTTTTATTTCTCTCAAGCCTTATAGATGCCCACTCTTCCATTCTATTTTCTCATTTTCTATAGAAGCCCCCAGGATGCATTGCACATAAAAAAAAAAACAGCAAAGTTGTATTTGCATTTTGGGTTTCTGTGCTCAGACACCACAGCTATTCCCTTTGTAAATAATCAAACCAGGTTGAACAGTGAACTAGAGAATATAGTATCTATAATTTTACATTGACAATTACATAGTACAAATACCAATTCAGATACACCTTTTTTTAAACATGAACACCAAAAACAATTTTCATAAATCCAACCTTTGTGGTGCCCATAGGTTCTGAAGCAGGCATATTTGTGAACCAATGTGTGGTAGAGGTTCCGTTGGAGGCAATTGCACAGTGTCTGTTTTCATGTTGCACTGACTCTTATCAGTGTTGGTGTCCTCTACAATGTCCATCTCGGTATTATCAATATTCATAAATCCTCCAGTTTGTCCTGAACCAACCTCTTTCACACCAATGTCACAATTCTTTTGTGGTTTTGCATTTAACAGTTGATATGCATGTCTTTTTACACAGCTTCCATCAACCTGAACCATATAAATAGCAAGACCCAACACTTCTGAAATTACACCACTTAACCATTTATCCCCTCACCTGTAATTTCTAACCATGATGTCTTGCTCCACAACAAAAGATCTAAGCTTCTGGGATCTACCTTTTTTGTTCAGACTCACTATGTGCATCATCTGTGAAAACTGTGGTTTAATTTGGAACAATCGGGTATACACTTGCCTTCTTAAAAACAGCTTTGCTGGCTTGTATTTTGTGTGTATGCACAAGAGCAGTATTCTGGTAGCGAAACAAAAATTTAACAATAGAGTGTTGAAGTGATAGGCCCCCCTACTGCCCTATTCTTCAGTAGAGATTTTTTAAAACTCTGAACTAGCCCCTCAGCCAAACTATTGGAGACAGGGTGATATGCCAGGAATTTGACAAGTTTATGCCCATTTAATTCTAAAAAAGAAGACATAAACTGAGGCCCATTATCTGTGACTACTTCCTGAGGCAACCCATATGAAGCAAACAAATTCCTTAGAGTTTCTAAAGTCTTCGTTATGGTTGCAGTTGGCATATGGATTATCTTTGGCCACCTGGCATGGGTATCTATGACCACCAAGAATGTCTATTGATGATCCACAGCAAAATCTATATTAATTCTCTCCCACAGGCTTGAAGTCCACCTCCAAGACTGTATAGGTTCCACAGCAAGCATATTCCACTGTTGCTTGCAAATATCACATTGACTCACTTCATTATCAATGTTCTTATCTAGAGCAGGCCTCCAGAAGAGACTTCTGGCTAGTGCCTTCATCTTTACAACCCCCCAGTGATGCTCATGCAAATCTGGCAGTAGCCTAACTTGTAACCTCTGAGATTCCTCCACTCAAAGACCTCACAGAATACAATCATCTTCCATAGTAAGTTAAAATTTTCTAGTAAATTAAAGTGTCATCTATCATAAATTTTGGCCAACAAAATAATATGTGCTATTTTACCCTTCTCAGCAGAGGATCTCTGTGTATTTTAAAGTAAGCAGCAATTTATCCAGAAATAGTACCTTACATATTGGATTTGGTTTAGGACCCTTACTTGAATGTATCAGGGGCAAACATGATAATGCATCTGCATTATGTGTTGTTCTGATTTTTGGTACTTAATATACAAGTATATGCTGCCAAGATTAGCAACCATCTTTGCATTTCAGCAGCAGTGAGTACGAGTATGCCAGTCTGTTACTTACCAAAATTTCCAGCCAACCAAATAATCATGAAAGTTTGTGATTCCAGACACAAGTCCTAAAGCTTCTTATTTCATTTGTGAGTAATTTTTCTTGGATTTGTTTAGCATTCATGATGTTAATGCTAGTGGCCTCTCTGTATCATCCTTCATTTTGTGAGAAATTACTCACATTTGCTCCAGAGTTTAGCAAGATGCCGAAGTCTGCTGGCATGAAACGTGGAGTCGGTATACCTTTGCAGTTTCTCCTTTTACATATTGCAAATACTTGAATCATTTTGCACAGGTCAGTGCTGACTTTAACAGAAAAATACCCAAATATTAAATAAACAAAATATTTCATATACAGTACATTGTGTCTAATACTCCTAGGTGCAAGATGCTTTTTTCCCATTAAAATATGACTGCTATCAATTAATGAGAAAAATGGAACATTCTGAGGTTAATTGCAATGGTTTATTTAAACTGTTCATACTCTTGAGAAATAGGTTTTGATGATATTTAAAACTAAGGTTCTTTAAATTATGTGGTTGAAGGTTAAGTTAAGCCATACTGTCTTTGTATATACTGTATATACTTGTGGATAAGCCGGGACTTGATTTTACAGTATAATTTCTGGTATTTTATAATGTTGTTAGTTTTCCACATTCAATTTATACGACCGCTATTGGTACAAGTGATTATGATATGCTAACGCCTACCCGAGAGAGTAACTACAGAGCATACTGCCTTTTTTTTTCTATGTGGGTGCGGCAATGCGCTGTATCAGCACGTGTTCCTAATTCCTCTCTCTCTATCTATTGTGCCTACGTGACGACACAGTAACACCCGAACTATTCCGAAGCAACGTTTGCACGGATTTGTGTGTTTTTGTATCTCACACCCTCATACACCTTTATTGTAAGAGCATCCCTTATCTATGATGGTGCATTTGATCATAAGAAAATATGAAGCTGGTTTTAAATTAAACGTTGAAGTAGCGAAAGAAACTGTCAACTGCACTGTTGTGACAAAATTTGATGCATCTAAGAAACTGATGCAAGATTGAAGGACGCAAGAAGATATATATAAAAAAAAAAATAAATTAAGTGTCGTATTTTTGAATGGGCATATAAGTCGGGGTCTGATTTTATGATTGATTTTTCGGGTTTCAAGACCTGACTTATACGTGATTATATATGGTACTCTTCCTAGTTTTGTTTAAATCTTAACCAATCACACTTCTCCCTCTTGCTCTTCCCATCAGAACATAATGTTAGCTCTCTCATTTGTCAAGATTACAACCCTATATATAGTGCCCACTGAGACGCACTCAAGCTCATGTGGATAAAGGTACTGCTTATACTCGTATTTTTATTGGGTCTACCTATCGACAGAAGTTATTTTCAGTTAGTGCAAATGTGATCATATCGAATGAGGAGGTCCTTATTCAGCCAATCCAAATACCTTAGTATTTTTTGTGAACTCTGCATGTTTAACTCTTACATTATGTGAGGTCTATAAATCTGTGATCATTGTTTCAAATATGGTTTTAAAAATGTTAGTGTTTTTTTTTGTGTTTGTTTTTTCTCTCACTCTCTCCCCCCCCAACCTCCTCTTCTCCACAAAGATTAATAACTCCAGCAAATGATTCCTGTTTAGTAGTTATAGTTGGTTGGCCCCTCCACTTCCTGGCACACTTCTTCCGACGACATACAGACACACACATGCTCCTGCCTATATTGCTTTGGGTAAGTCCACAAGTATCTAAGTCAAAACATCATTTTTGTCCATCTCCCTGAACATCCTTTCACAGAAAGGTCTAAACGTCCAGCTGCAGAATCTTCCATTTCACAGAAAGAAGGGTCCCAGACATTCACTGCGCTGACAAATTGACCTGCTGTTAGCACCCCCTGCACTCACTCTCTACACAGTTGACGCCTGAGAGCTGAGCAGACAGCCTCGGCATGCTCCCGTGAGATCCTCAGGTTGAAGCTCTAAGCGTACATGCAGGCAAGAGCATGTAGTTCAAAATACAAGCTGATCGGATCTCTCTGTCTACACATAGGATCTCGGAGCAGACAGCCCCCCTCCCCGCGAGCAAGTACGTGTCTATAGCTGGAAGCTGCAAAATGTATGAGCCCCGGAGCTCCGTTAGAACCAACCAGTGCCTGCCACAGGCCATGAAACTGGCAGTCCCCTGTTGTGTTCTGCGCGTGCATGCTTATCAGCAGATGTCTGCAAGTTCCCCCCACCCTAATCCTGGAACGGGAGTGCGCATCAAGCTCGCCCGGTCGCGCGCAGATCCTCAATCCGTGAGAACAAGTTATGTGGGTATCCTTTAAAATTAAGGGATTAAAAAATCAACCACACAGTTAAAAAATAGGTAACAGGAACCTTTTAAAAAATGTTTGAGACGTCTTAAAATCTAGCCTCGGATGTATATTTTGTATATCTTAAAAAAGCCCTGTTCCATCAATTACCTCCCATTTTAAATAATCAGATGCCCCTAAGGAAATACATTGCGAAAGCATGGTGAATAGTTTTCTAAAAGTTAAAATTGTACTCTGATAATCCCAGAGTGAACGGAGCACAAATATTTACCAGAAGCGGGATTCAAACCCACACTGGAATTTGTCCCTTGGATCTTATATCCAAAGACTTAAAACAGATAGGACCTCTAAGGATAAAGAAATGCGCTATAAAACACTCTTTGGCAAAACCTTTGGGAGCGATTCACAGCTCAGAGGCAACTGTTGGGGCCCTGGCTCAGACCGGATCATGATCTTTAACCTTATGTCGAATAATCCGGTGGACAGTGTGAAAGCGTATGACTATTTCCAAGTTGATTCTCAAGTGCGTGCGTGAGTGCGCTTGTGTGTAGGAGCGTGAGCGCACTCGTGTGTGTGTGTATAAAATAAGATGCAGCACTTATTTCTATCTGCATGTACAATGATTATTGTACAAATAGGACTGAAGCAAACAATATTAGTTTTACATACCGAAACGGCTTTACAATCAGGTAGTTTTTGTCTTGCCGTTTTAAAATTCAAACAGAGCCTCTTCGCTGAGAAGATTCAGGCATGGTTTAAAAGCGCAGGCTGGTTGTGTATTAGCTCTGGCATAATAAGAGGTCAGTATTCTGAACTACGTACAGAAGGGACTGTTTGTGAAATGCCTACTCTGTCGAATCGGCATTGGTAGCAGGGGAATCTCTGCACGGGTCCGCCTGTTTTTAAAATTCTGAGATAACGAAACATTTTACTTTATAAACTCTCATTTTTTACAACCGGTTGGAGAAAGCCTCCAGGAGCTTACTGTAATGGTGTTTTCATTCATTTCGATAAGTGTAATTATTTTAATATAGAATAGTAATATAATTAAGTTATTTTTAAAAGTAATCCCACACTGCACAAGAGAGACAGATTCCATGTGTGTTTTAGGATTTGCTGTGGCCAGTGATGATTTTTTTTTTTTTCTTGGCTCATTTCTATAACATAGGGGACTTTTGACAAAGGAAAACTCTGTAAATACACTTGTGCATTTAAGCGGAGATTTATAAAAAAAAAGCAGGTTTCTACCTGTGAACTTGAACCCGGACACAGGCAGACGGACAACATAGTTTCACCACACACTGTTTATTTACAATATATCGTGCACTCACAAACCCCAGTGCCTCCAGCACCGATTCCCCCAATGTCCAGGCCTCTCAGTCACTGTGCCTTTCTCCTGGTCGCCTCCCGTCCTCTCTCCAGCTCTGTCCTCTTCCACCCGACATCCACTGATGACTGGAGAGAGGCGGCCCCTTTTATGGGAACCCGGATGGGCTCCAGCTGCTTCCCGGCACTTAGCGTTGGCCACACCCCTGTGTGGCAGAAGTGCCGGCTGCGCACCCGGAAGCCGTCCGTGTGGCCCTTGTCGTCTTCCCTCCGGCACTTCCTGGTGTGGCGGAAGTGCCGGGCTCCCGGGATAACTAGGCACTGGGGCGCCGCCTGGCGGTGGCCACGGGTCCCTACAGGGCTGGGCTTCCAAGCCCTGTACCCGAGGCCCCCTGCATAACCAGGACGGACACCCCCACTCGGTCTGGAGGAGGCACACGCCCTCCTCCGGTCCTCCAAGGTGTCCCGACCGGGCTCCAGCCCCGGCCGAGGACCAGATGGAATAAACCGGCATCGGGGCGCCGCCTGGCGGTGACCACGGGCCCCTACAGGGTAGGGCTTCCATGCCCTTGACCCGCGGTCCCCAACAGAACCAGGACGGACGCCCCCTCACGGTCTGGAGGAGGCACAAGCCCTCCTCACGTCCTCGTGGGCGTCCCGGCCGGG
This sequence comes from Polypterus bichir lapradei, assembly GCA_026402145.1. NCBI lineage: Eukaryota > Metazoa > Chordata > Cladistia > Polypteriformes > Polypteridae > Polypterus > Polypterus bichir. The sequence continues at coordinate 20,098,523 of JANRMT010062798.1, forward strand.
CTCCAGCCCCGGCCGGGGACCACATACCTTATCCCAGTTTTGTACATGCATGTAAAAGCACTCACTGTTACACTAGCACAAAATTTTGATATTTTCTGTCTACTCAAAAAAACTAAAATTATTTATATTAACACAGGTGATAATTAGAAAACATTTTACTATTTTTAATTAAAAAGTTAAAAACAGAAAAGCCCAATTATGATTTTTGTTTGTCATGGGAGGGTCCTAGGGTGACACTTTTCCCCTTTATACTCTCTTATGTAAACCTTAAAATATATTCTTAACAAAATAGTTCATCACTTCCCAATTCCTGTAACTTCAGGTAATTAGA
>JANRMT010062798.1:20106645-20121505 GCA_026402145.1 Polypterus bichir lapradei
TCTAATTACCTGAAGTTACAGGAATTGGGAAGTGATGAACTATTTTGGTAAGAATATGTGTTAAGGTTTACATAAGAAAGAGTATAAAGGGGTAAAGTGTCACCCTAGGACCCTTCCATGACAAAACAAAAATCATAATTGGGCTTTTCTGTTTTTAACTTTTTAATTAAAAATAGTAAAATGTTTTCTAATTATCACCTGTGTTAATAGAAATAATTTTTGTTTTTTTGAGTAGACAGAAAATATCAAAATTTTGTGCTTAGTGTAACAGTGAGTGCTTTTACATGCATGTACAAAACTGGGATAAGGTAGAAATCTGCTTTTTTTATAAATCTCCGCTTAAATGCACAAGTGTATTTACAGAGTTTTCCTTTGTCAAAAGTCCCCTATGTTATAGAAATGAGCTAAGCAAAAAATTAAAAATCATCACTGGCCACAGCAAATCCTAAAACACACATAAGAAGCTTGATGCGCACTCCCGTTCCGGGGTTAGGGTTGGGGGGAACTTACAGACATCTGCTGATAAGCACGCGCGCGCAGAACACAACAAGGGACTGCCAGTTTCATGGCCTGTGGCAGGCACCGGTTGGTTCTAACGGAGCTCTGGGGCTCATACATTTTGCAGCTTCCAGCTATAGACACGTACCTGCTCGCGGGGAGGGGGGTTGTCTGCTCCGAGATTCTATGTGTAGACAGAGAGATCCGGTCAGCTTGTATTTCAAACTACATGCTCTTGCCTGCGTGTACGCTTAGAGCTTCATCCTGAGGATCTCGCGGGTGCACGCCGAGGCTGTCTGCTCAGCTCTCAGACGTCAGCTGTGTAGAGAGTGAGTGCAGGGGTTGCTAACAGCAGGTCAGATTGACAGCGCAGTGAATGTCTGGGGTCTTTCTCTGCGGGAAACCCTTCTTTCTGTGAGATGGAAGATTCTGCAGCTGGACGTTTAGACCTTTCTGTGAAAGGATTTTCAGGGAGATGGAAAAAAAGGATATTTTGACTTAAAGCAAAGGTTAGATAGATATTTTAAATAATAGTTACATAGATACATGTGGACTTACCCAAAGCAATATCGGCAGGAGCATGTGTGTGTCTGTATGTCGTCGGCAGAAGTGTGCCAGGAAGTGGAGGGGCCAACCAACATGTGCTGCCCAGCCATCAGGGGCTGCCTGACCGGGGGCTGAGGCAGGGCCTTCATGCCGGGGGACATGGTGGTCGGAATGGCAGGGTCTGGATAGAAACTTGCACGGACATGCCTGAACTTGTCTTCGGAAGAGGGGGGCCAGGGTCAAGGAAGGGCCAGACATCCTTCAAACGGATCTCGATAGGTTCCTGGGGAAAACAGGAAGGGGTGTGGGCGAGTTCAGAAAGAGGCACATGCTTCAAATCCACCAATCAGGTGGAGGGGCGGGGCACATCATTCAAATCCACTAATCAGAGAAAGGGGTTTAAGGTCATCCATCAAATTTGATTGACATTTTGACAGAAGCCGCATGCATATAACTACTCTGCTTTTCTCATTTTGCTTATTCATAACACTTAATTGTTTCTAACATCCAAACAGATATAGTATACTACAAAAGACAACCTGTGTAAGCACAACACACCATTTTAAAATTATCCTTAAATTTATTGAAGAAAAAAAGTTCACCAACACCTAATGTAAAAAAATGGCAGGTTAAATTAGACTAGACACACCCAAGCTTGAATGCTGCCAATGCTTCAGTGCTACTGAATCTAAATATTACTTCAACAGAACTTTTCCATCAATGTGATGTAGGCTTAAAGATCTCAATATGCAGCTCACCGTGCCTCAATTTAAAGAAATTCCAGAAGACATGAGAAAGAAAATGACTGAAATATATCACTTGGGAAATGGTTAGAAAGCAATCTCTAAAACTCAGGGACTCCAGAAAACCACCACAACTGCCATCATCTCCAAATGGAGAAACTTGGAACAATGGTAAATATGCACCAGCAGTGGCCAGCCTTGCAAAATTGATCCAAGACAACATAAAAACTCACATGTGGAGTCACAGAAGAGCCTAAATAAATATCTAAGGAACTGAAGGCCTCTTTCAGTTCAGTTAATGTCAGAGTTCATAATTCCACCTTTAAAAGACACTAGACAAAAGTGGTATCCATGGGAGAGATGCAAGCTGAAAACCAAAGTTAACCAAGAGGAACATAAAGGCTTGTCTAATATTTGACCAAAAAAAAAAACACATCTCGAGTAACCCCAATGTTTTCGGATACTGTTCTGTAGACTGCTAAGTCAAAAGTAGAATTTTTTTTAGAAGACATGAGTCCCGTTACATCTGGCATAAGGCTAACACAGCTTTCCACAATACAAGCATCATGCCTACAAGCCAGCCAAACATGGTGGTGGTGGTTGTGTGGTGATGCTTTCCTGCTTCAGGGCTTTGTCAACTTGCCATTACTGAGGGAAGCATGAATTCAGCTCTATATCAGAAAGCACTAAAGGAGAATTTCCAGTCAGCAATCCATAATATAAAGCTCAAGCGCAGATGGGTTATGCAGCAGGATGACAATTCAAAGCACAAGAGGAAGTTCACCCCTGTTTCGCTGAAACAAAAACAAAGTGAAGCTTTTGGAGTGGCCTAGCCAAAGTTCTGCCTTGAACCCAATTGAGATGTCGTTGCGGGACCTTAAATGGGCAGTTCATAGTCTAAAACCCTCCTATGGCTAACTTAAATCAATTCTGTAGAGAAGTGTGGGTGAAAATTTCTCCACTGCAAGCCCAAAGACTGATCTTCTGCTACCAGAAGCATTTGATTGCAGTCATCACGGTTAAAGGTGGCCCAACCAAGTATTAGATTGGGGAAGGCAGTGCCAGTACTAAGCTATTTTGAGCCCTAGGCCAAACTTATTAGTGCAACAACCGTAGTTAACCCGTGCAGCTGGGTTTACCCACCCTTATGATCTGCACCCTAGGCAAATTCCTAATTCCCCTTAATGGTGGTGCCGGCCCTGTGGGAGGAGATATATAAATTTCCTTCAAAAATCAAATTATCTTTTAAAACCTGTTTACTCTGCTTGATTTTTGTATTATACTAAATTTGGAGATCAGAAACAATCATGTGTTATGAATAACAAAATGGATTCTGAGTGCACTTTTGACAACCTAAGTCAAGAAAGAAAGATAGTGTATATTGTGACTAGTGATGCCACCAGTTAACTGCCCATAATGGCAGCGCCCATCAGTCACGTGCAGTTCAGTAGTTCCCCTGCTCTGTTCTTCCTCTTGCATTCCGCTGCCAGCTGCATGTTCTTAACTACCAGCTGTCTCTTTATTAAACAGTAAACCTATAATAAAAACAGCTGCCCTTCAGAAACTCCATCTTAAAACAGTATTTCAATGAGAAACAAACACATTCTTACCTGTCACCTTTGCGGGATCAGCTGCAGGATTACTGCGCCACATGCTTCTCACATGAGGTTTATAACATTTAGAAGACCGAGCCCTGGCCAACCTAATGATTCACTCTCCTATCCTCTCTCCCTCAGACAGCATCTGCCCCAGTCACTGCTTCCAAGCTGCTGAACCCGCTTGATGAAGTCGAGACTGTGTTCTTTTGACGTGGAGAGGGGAGCTGGATTGCCTTGTTTGACAGTTGCAACCTGTGTGGTTTTCTGCTGTTGATAATCCCCTTCTGAATAAAGTCTTGTGTCTGTACCTGCCAGTTCAGCAATAAAGATCTTGTACCTTGCAAACTTGATTCATTTTCCAGTCTCTTGTGCAACTCTTTGACCCAAAGTTGACAATATGATGCATAATTTTATAATGAATTTTCAGGTGGGAATAATTAAAGTGCATTATGTCCAAGGGTGGCTTCATTTGATTGTTGGAAAGTCAATTGTTTAATTTTAATTGGTTATATTTTTTAAGCATTGGTTTGTAATAAAGGTGAAAGAATGAAAAACCAAGTTGTGTTTTTTCTAATAAAATATCAGTTTCAAGTAATGAAAAAAGCTTTCTGTGAGAGGTTTTATAAGGAATGCAGCATTTTAAAAGCACAAGTATACACTGTTTTAAATGTACTAAACAGGGGGGTGTCCATCACTGATCCTGGAGGAATGCAGAGCCTGTGGGTTTTCCTTCCTGACACTTTCTTAATCAGTGACCAATTTCTGCTTTTATAACTACCTTCTTTTCCCTTCGTTCCTTTGGTTTTTAAAAGTCTGTCCTCTGAATTGCATCTTTTTTCTTTGAAAGGCAGCCAAACAATTTCCCATGGGGAATAAAGTGTATTAAGTCAAATGGGGAGCGGGGGAAAAAAAAAAAAAAAAAAAAAAAAAAAATTAGATGTGAAGTGAGCCAACAGATTATTCAACTAAGTTGTGGCCTCAACCTCCAAACGATTTCACTCTGACAGATTTCTCAAATTGGAAGCAGATTCTTGTTATTAATTGAAACCGTTATTAAATTCTATGGCTTGTTGGTGCTATCATTCTCCCACAGCAGACATTTCCAAAACTTTCTTTTTTCTAAGAGCAACATCAAAATGTTTTTGGACCAGAGCAGATCAGCATTATTAAGATCTTCCCCATTCTTTATTTTCAAATACTGTATGAAAGACATAGATTAACTAGTCATGTGATGTCTTGTATCTTATTATTGAGATACAGTTGCTAATTAAATAATATGAAAAATAAGAAACATAACATGTATATCTTCAACAGCATGTCAATTCAAATTAAGGCCAAATGAGTTAAACAGCAGCAAAAACTGGTCACTAATTGAGAAAATGGTTAGAATGAAAACCTGCACATAGACACCTCTGTACTAGATTACAAAGGTCTCAATTACAGTACATGCATTTCTCTTAAATACTATATATTTTTAGCCAAAAAGGAAATATGATATCTGCTGTAAAGTTATACTTACTGACATATGTTTCACATAGTATGTTTTGTTGGAGATAACATCTGTACTGATGTAATATTTAATTAATTATGAACCATCACATTTTTACATATTTGTGGCAGTTTATTGGGAACACTGAGTAGTAAATTTACAGAGAAAGAAATATCTTCATTGCAAGTCATGGCTGTACAAGTTTAAGAATATGCAAATAATCCCCAAGTACCAAAATCCCAGTATTCATTACATACCTTATTATATTTAACTAATTAAGTCAAAATTAGGGAACGTCAGATCTTCTTAGGTCTCAGAGCAGCAATTTGTAACCTAGAGTTATTTTAAGTTTTACAAAAAAAAATGTCGTAACTGCATCAAGCTTTCCTAAGAAAGGTATATATAAATATATATAAACAGAGATCCAATCAAAGAGGCACATATGTTTGGAGAGGATATTTGTTTGAATAATGTTGATTTTTCCAAACTGATGTAACATGAAAATTGAAGCAAATAGTAAAGTATATAGCACAATACATCAAAAACTGTTAGAATTAAAAGTGAGAACATCTTTAAACAATTATAAGAGTATAATTCACAGACAGCAAGGGATAAAATTGATGTTTAATTTTGAACTCTCATGAAGTGTTAAAGAAGAATAGTATAGGGTTTAAGTAGGTCTCAAACCCTAAACCAGATGTGTAATTGCCAATGGCAATCTTTTGTCAAGACCTTTGTTGTATTTTCTGTTAAAGCAGTTGGCCTTCACTGTGTAGAAATATGGAATACATTTTGATGGGCTAGACAAGCAGAATACAGAAAGGCTCATAGATATCCTGTACTGTAGATCAAATGTGCAACTAAAGATATACTAAAATGAAATGGTAGTGTGAATGTAGGATCATGTCCAAAAAACAGATGAAGCAAAGGGGCAGGAGGAGTGGAGGTGACGGGTATATAGCCAGTAAGAGTTCCAATAGCTGCTGGAAGTTTTATAGTGAAGCATACCATGGCAACTTAACATTTCTCATGTGTCAGAAGTTGTGAATTTTTTTTTTTTTTTTTAAATGAAAACACAAGTAGCAGAATATCTAATTAAACACAATAATGCATAAACCAAAGAAACACCTTAAAATTAATTAGGAAATCATAATTGCTTGCAGCCATTGCAACCTTCTAGGAAATGAACTGAGCATCTCTGCTTATGAAGAAAGTGGTGGAGATTATATATTTCAGGCTAGGAATGATAAAACAAAGGTGGCAAGGAGGAGGAAGAGGAGAAAGCAGGAACAAGCAGCAACTGGTGTTATTGTGTCCAAACTTCCCCAAGGCCAATGAAAAACTGAAGGGAATGTGTCCAGTTTGGGAGGTGGGGGGAAAAAGAAAATGACGATAAACCTCAATAACACCAATTAAACACAAAATAAACTCTGATATACTATATTTTACAGTATAAATAAATTACATTTTGCCACAGTATTAATCTAATATACTGTACTATATAATAAGGTACACAAAATGTATACATCTGTACTAAAGTACATGGATATTTTGGCAAAATCAGGGTATGTCAGAACTAAACTCATTTCATTAGTTTTTTTTTTTTTAAAATAAAACATTTCTTGAACATTGCTATATTCCACCTACTGTAGTTCTCCATAATCACCACTCTACAGTTAACACATATTACAGCAAATAAATAACATCCCAATCGTTTTTTCATAATTGAGACATTTATTGAACTTTTAATTGGAGTGAGAGACACCCAGAAATTAAGTTATTCTCACTTGAACTTCACAATAGCTTTGAATATACAATATCCATAATGGCTAGCGGTCCACTTCTCCAAACACTATGTCCTGAGTACCTGCAAACACATGGGAACCAAATTTAACATAATGAAATAACTCAACACATAAAAAGTAACTGTTTGATGTAAAACTACTGAACCATTCCTGGATCAGTCATCAACCATCTTAACTGAACGAAGTTGTAACAAAAACAAAACAAAACAAAAACTAAAAAGCAGCTATTCTTAGGTATAATTGTTTTAACCCATTCCTAGATTAGATACTCTGCTCCTGATTTAGTAAAATAACTGGAAAACCTGATGATAGGGTCTTAAAGGTCCCTTTGAGTTGGGTTACAGAATGAAAAGGTAAAATGGAGACATTAATGAAAAGAGACTGTACATTATGATGGTAAAATTTCAAATAACTTTCTTCTTAGAGCTGCCTTTACTTGTGTTTTTCCAACTCAAAAAAATGCACAGAAATAGTAATCATATTAATACACATGAGAACTGACACATTTAAAACTTTATTTTAAAAAACATTATTGGAAAAGCAGCTGGTTAAATTTTTTTGTATATTTTGAAAAATGTAGTTAAAGTTACAATAAAACATACAAACCATCAGATTTAACAGATACATAAAGTATAATTCATATTTTCTCTATTAATTTATAGCTATGAAGGAATGAGGGGAGGCAGAAAGGTCTAGAGCACACAACGCTTGACTTGCCAATGCAACGCTCCTTGCTATCTACTGTATAGCGTGGACCACTTGAAATACATAAATGGTGCCCCTCACTATCCAAAATGCATGCCCCTTAACTTTCTGAAACAGCACCCTAGGCACCCGTCTATGTCACCTGATGAACTTACCAGCTCTGCTGATGGGGTTCAGGAGGAAAGAAAAAAACTGAACAAAAAAAATGACACAGGGGAAAAAAAAACAAAAATGGGTGTTATCTGTTCAGAAGTTCAGTAGCAATAGGTAACTGAAGCTTAATGATTAATTGGTACATTTTAATGAGTGCTACAAAAGAGACAGCTACATGGTTCCACACGTTTGAGAAGTGATTCTGTCTGCTATTGATAAGTCAAGATAAGCTTTAAGTCTAGATAGACATTTGTGTCTACCATGTGTTAAACACTAAGAATTTTGAGGTCCATGTGACTGTATCCAACCTCCCTGGATAGGCCACAAGTGGCAACTGACCCCAGGAGGGGCAGATTTATAATGTGAATAGCAGACAAAAAGCCAAGCACAAGGTCCAAAGACATACAAACTGAACTCCAAGGTCAAAATCCATCATCGTCTGTCTGTCAGTGTAAGACGACCAGCAGGTCTCCACTAAAAAAAAAAGAGTCCATTCAGCACAACAAAACTTGCCAGTTGTATCCAATCAATTCTTCAAGACTAGCTTTGAAGGTTCCTGAAGTCCTACCATCTTATTTCTACCAAACTACTTGGCAACTTATTTCATGTGTCTATGGTTCTCTGTGTTAACAAAAATTTTCAAATTGTGTGAAATTTTACCCTTAAATTTCCAAATGTAACCGTGCTCTTGTTGAAGTCATTTTAAAGTATCAGCCTTGATCTACTGTAATAACTCCCTTCATAATTTTAACCACTTCAGTCATCTCACCACTTAGTCTCCTTTTGCTTAAACTGAAAAGGTTTAGCTCCTTTAATCTTTTATTATAACTTATCCAACACAGTCATCTTTCATCTAATTTGCAATGTTCCTAAGTTCTCTAATATCCTTTTAATAGATGCCCTCATGATTTCATACGCCTTACAATTCACACTGGAGTTATTAGTCTTATATGACTTTTAGTGCCATTTTTTCCTTTGCAGCATCATTTTTAACTAATTATCCAATGCAAAGTTTTTTGGTTTTTTTTTTAATTTCCTACTATTTCTACATTTTTGGATGAACCTGTCCTGCATTATATGCAAAACATTTTTAAACCTGTTTCACTATTCCAAAACAGTGTCCATACTTAAACACTTATCCTGGTTTATCCTTTTTTAAACTTCGTCACATCTGTGCAAAATTTCCCCTACTAAAGATAGGCTTAACAGTTTTGGTCTTTGCATTTACATTCTTCCAAAATACTGAGAATTGTATTATACCAGTAACGGCACACTGCACGATAAGGTGCAGTGAATATACTTGACTTAAGCATTCATAGTTTTCATACTCTTTCTCTATACCTTTATCAGTCATTTGCTCAGAGGTTGATGCACTTTGTTTCCTGAGCAACTCTTCTTTTCTCCACCCTAGTGGCCTGCTTCTTCCCTTCTTTCATTGGAATCTTTTTGCACTAAAACTGATTAAGTCAGTGTTTGTGTTGCAATTACTTAGTACGTTTTCCTTAATTTTTCACCTAAGCTGGCACTTAAGTCTTCAATCTGCCTCAAGAATGATTTAAGATATGAAGAGGTAGGGGAAGTGATGGCGAAGGTGGTAGGGAATGAGAATGGCGATCGTACGCATGCACCGTATGGCAGCCCTGCTGGCCACTGCCGACATTAGATTCTAAAATAAAAATAAAAAGAGGAATAACATTGGAGGTTAATCATCACCCCTAAAGCGGATAGTAGATGTCATGTAGTATATGTGTACCAAATTTCAGGTCAATAGTTCAAACAGTTTGTGAGCTACAAGTGATTTAAAATCCTGTACTGACAAACTGACAGCCACAGTAGCATATTATATAAGAAGATATATTTATATACAATATATATTTGTCACTTGACCCTAGAGGTTCAATCACCTCTACACCCTGAGTTCTATCCTGATTATTACCAAATGCTAAAACTCGACAGGCTTCACCCAATGCTGATGCATTAACATACTGTTTTAAAAAGTAGTCACTGATAATATCTTAAAACTCCTGCTCTTGTACTCCACCATTTGCAAAGTTAGCCAAGTTAATATCTGGGTAATTAAAGTCTACCATGATTATATCATCTCCCTACAAGATTGCTTTTTTAACACTAGAATTACTAGAGCCTACGAAAAAACTCGTAAATCCAGCCCACCATAAATCCCGTTACACCTCTCCGTCAGTGTCTTTTGTCTTGTAAATGTGTTAAGCCCAAGCAGCCTGCTATAGCCATCACCCCCACTGCCGCAGAACGGGTAAGAAGTTCTCCCAGTTCCTGTTTTGATTATCTGGGAGTGAGCTACCTAGTGAGTTGTAAGGGGAAATAATTTCATGTGTGTTCTGTCTCTACAACAATCTATGTAAACACATTGTTAAAACAAACATTTTTCATGTTTTAGTAATAAATGACAAAATGTAGACATGAACTGTATAATGTGTGAAGGCTGATGGTCTTCAAGTACAATACGACAGCTTCCGCGGTGCAGTGGTAACAACTGCTGAGATGTAATCCAGAGATCGTAAGTTTGAAACCAGCTCCCCCGCAAATTTACCGTTTTGAGTAGTGAGCTGCTCATATTGTTAATATTATACAATAAAAACATACATTTGATTTGTGTCTGTAACAGTCGGTGCAAATTTATGGTATCTGTAAAAGTTCAAATTTTTTTCAGTTTTATTCTCTTGGTCACATTCACACTCTCCTTCCCCGATCTGATTCTAACTAACAGCGCCAGTATAAATTCACACCCAATCTGACACTGTTAGTTTTCAAATAATATTGCATTTGTGCGATGATGTTTTCTGATTGGTACTATTCAGGTCATACAATGATTTCTTAAAGATGTCACATATATTTGTCTCTCTTTCCCGGTGCTGTGTTGACATCATGTACCAGAAGGAGTGAGCTTATTCAGTGCGAGCAGGAACAGGTGGCCGGTTGCTTGTGCTATAACATGCCTGACCTGGTGGCAATCAACGCACAAGTACTATGGAAGGCATGCACAGGGTCCATTGAGAAAAGAACAGCATTCATGGCTCACCTTGCAGAGGAATTTTGTCGTCGCTTCTTACAAGAAAAAGCGATGGATAAAGCTAAAGAGAATGCAACACTGAAAATCTTCTGTTCCGAGACCGCCGCTTCCCCCAGCCCCTTCAGTGTAATAGGAACAGCAGCATAGAGACAAGTGTGTGCATTGAAACAGGTACACATATCATAAATGCAGGAAGGACGATCCTGGTGGGTGGGAACTGTTAACATTTGAATCTGATGATTGTATATAGCGTGGAACTGATCTCTCTGTACTTTTCTTTCCTCTGCATTCCCTGGAGTACAAAAGAAACACCACCATGCACCAAAATGTGGAGACTGGGCAAGATCGAAAATAAAAAACAAACCGTGGTCACTAATTACAACTACATGCGAATGAATATGAATAATGTTGCATCAGTGCCACAAATTTTTCCGACATGTACTATACAGGTCATAAAATGAGTAATTCCAAATATCATATATACCAATGTCTCTCACTGTTTTTTTTGTCAGTGCGGCTTTGACATCATGGACCATAAGGTGTATACTAATTTATCATGAGTAGGAACACTCAATAAAACTGAATAAAAAAAATTCAAGTGACAGTGAGATACGAAGAAGGCAGATCATGACTGAGAGAAGTAAAAAAAAAGGCTAACTTTTGCAAGTACTATAAATTTACACCGGCTGTTACAGGCACAAATCAAATGTATGTTTTGACTGTATAATATTAACAATAAGAGCAGCTCACTACTCAAAACGGAGGGGGAGCTGGTATCGAACTCACAACCTCTGGATTATATCTCAGCAATTGTTACCGCTGCACCACAGAAGCTGTTGTATTGTACAGTACTTGTACCTTTTGTGAAAGTGCTTATTTGATATTTGGCCATCAACCTTCACACATTATACAGTTCATGTCTACATTTTGTCATTTATGACTAAAACATCAAAAACATTTCTGTTTTAATGATATATTACATAGATTGTTGTAGATACACAACACACATGAAATTATTTCCCCTTACAACTCTAGGTGGCTCACTCCCAGATAATCAAGGCTGGAATTGGGAGAACTTCTTACTCGTTCTGTGGTGGTGGGGGTGCCCAAGAGATCATTAAAGGCCTGGGTTAGGGTTTTTATCCACGACACTCACAAGCCGAGATACTCAGACTCCTTGCTCAGTCCCTCGAGAGCCCTGATTAGAGCCTCCATTGACTCTGCGAAGACCACAGCATCTCCGGCAAAGTCAAGATCAGTGAATCTCTCTTCACCAATAGATGTCCCACCGCCGCTGGACCCCACAACCCTGCCCAACACCAAATTGATCCAAGCATTGAACTGAGGAACACAGAGAACATACCCCGATGAACCCCAGAATCAACTGGGGAAAAATGCAGAGGGGTTCCCTGCACTCTGCACATCATTCACAGTACCAGTGTACAGGCCAGCCGTGACATCCAGCAACTTTGATGGGATCCTACAAAGCCTCAGGATGTCCCATACGTCAGCTCGATCAACTGAGTCAAACACTTTACGAAAACTGACAAAAACTGCAAAGAAACTCTGCCGATATTCATGTCTGCAATCCATGAGAACCCTCAGTGCCAGGATGCCGTCGATGGTAAGACGACTTAGGTGTAAAACCAGACTGCTCTGGTCTCTGGTAGGTGAGCAAGTGATCACAGCTCCTACTGAAGATGACCCTAGCAAGGACCTTACCTAGAACCGAGAGCAGTGTTATCCCCCTGTAGTTGCCACAATCCAGGCAATCACCCATCTCCTAAATGGAAGCAAAGATTGCTTGCAATGCCTGGAGGACAGCCTTACAACCAGCCTGGAGTTCACCCTGGATACCATAGATCCCTGCAGCCTTCCCTACCCTCAGCTGGATCACCACCTGTGCAATCTCAGGAAGATTGGGTGGTTTACAGCTAATTGGAGGATCAGCATCAAGAACCAAACCCAGAGATATCCAATGTCCTAGCCAGAGGATCAGCTTTAAACAGTTGCTCAAAGTAGCCAACACAACGGGTCACAACTGCAGTGTCATCCATAAGGACCGTTCCTAATCTGTTCCTTGGAAAGTCGCAGTCAGGGAGGCTGATGGATGTGGGTAATGTTTTGAATCCTCTGTAAGCAGGATGTGGGTTACTAGACCATAGATGGTGTGTCACTTGCTCACCGATTCCTCTAACAAATTCTTCCTTATCTGCCCTCAGAGCTCTCACAACCGTCCTTATCAGTTTCCAGTACAGACCAGAGGTGCCATCAAGCTATCCACTGCAACTCCTCTCGATGATATCCAGGGTGCCCTGCGAGATTAAACACCTCCTTCTGGGAACACTTGTAACATATTTATTATGTATATTTATGTTTAGAAAAAAAATATGCAAAAAAGTCATGGGATGAATATTTTCTGAATGTGCTGAAACCATCTATACAGCATCACTTTTCACAATCCTGAGAAAATACAGTGTGCTTAGCATTTTGCTTATGGATATTCTCTGCCATAAAAGGGAAGTAAACTAGGAAAGGGAAATGAAGTTGAAAACTAAGATTAAGATTTTAAATAATTGGCTACTATGACTGTTATACCTCAAGAGGAATTGACAGGGTCAGGCAAAATAACACCTATGGCAAATATGACCTGCAGTTCTGTATATTATGCCCATTACAAAAGAAGAATTTTCACTATGGGCATAGAGAAAATGTGAATAGTGTTTCAATACGTAAATAGAAGTCAACAGCTTAAGAGATCATTAGGAAACCATGAACAAACATTTTTGTACCAAATGACTTAACCAACTAAAAAAAAAAATACATGTTTTTGTATATTTTGCTGACAATAACAAAATCTATATATTTCTATATATACAGTCATATGAAAAAGTTTGGGAACCCCTCTCTGCCTGCATTTACTCTACTTTCAACAAAAAAAGGTACCAGTGGTATGTCTTTCCTTTCCCAGGAACATCTGAGTACTGGGGTGTTTTCTGAACAAAGATTTTTAGTAAAGCAGTATTTAGTTGTATGAAATTAAATCAAATGTAAAAAACTGGCTGTGCAAAAATGTGGGTACCCTTGTAATTTTTTCTGATTTGAATGTATGTAACTGCTCAATACTGATTACTTGCAACACCAAATTGGTTGGATTAGCTCGTTAAGCCTTGAACGTCATAGACAGGTGTGTCCAATCATGAGAAAAGGTATTTAAGGTGGTCAATTGCAAGTTGTGCTTCCCTTTGACTCTCCTTTTGAAGAGTGACAGCCTGTAATCCTCAAGGCACGTCTCAAAAGATCTGAAAACAAAGATTGATCAATATCATGGTTTAGGGGAAGGCCACAAAAAGCTATCTCAGAGGTTTAAACTGTCAGTTTCAACTGTAAGGAATGTAATCAGGAAATGGAAGGCCACAGACACAGTTGCTGTTAAACCCAAGTCTGGCAGGCCAAGAAAAATACAGGAGCGTCATATGCACAGGATTGTGAGAATGGTTACAGACAACCCAATCACCTCCAAAACCCTACAAGAACATCTTGCTCAGATGGTATATCTGTACATCTCTACAATTCAGCGCAATTTGCGCAAAGAACAAATGTATGGCAGGGTGATGAGAAAGAAGCCCTTTCTGCACTCACGCCACAAACAGAGTCGCTTGTTGTATGCAAATGCTCATTTAGACAAGCCAGATTCATTTTGGAACAAAGTGCTTTGGACTAATGAGATAAAAATTGAGTTATATAGTCATAACAAAAGGCGCTTTGCGTGGCGGTGGAAGAACACCGCATTCCAAAAAAAACGCCTGCTACCTACTGTCAAATTTGGTGGAGCTTCCATCATGCTGTGGCTAGTTCAGGGACTGGGGCCCTTGTTAAAGTTGAGGGTTGAATGAATTCAACCCAATATCAACAAATTCTTCAGGATAAATGTTCAAGCATCAGTCACAAAGCTGAAGTTACGCAGGGGTTGGATATTCCAACAAGACAATGACCCAAAACACAATTCGAAATCTACAAAGGCATTCATGCAGAGGGAGAAGTACAATGTTCTGGAATGGCCGTCACAGTCCCCTGACTTGAATATCATCGAAAATCTATGGGATGATTTAAAGCAGGCTGTCCATGATCAGCAGCCATCAAATTTAACTGAACTGGAGAGATTTTGTATGGAAGAATGGTCAAAAATACCACCATCAAGAATCCAGACACTCATCAAAGGCTATAGGAGGTGTCTAGAGGCTGTTATATTTGCAAAAGGAGGCTCAACTAAG
>JANRMT010062798.1:20143878-20154497 GCA_026402145.1 Polypterus bichir lapradei
AGAGAGAGAGAGAGAGAAAGAGAACACTATGACTAGATAGATCTGTCTGCCAGGTGGTGACTGATCCTCTCCTGGTAGGGTAGGGAAGCCAATGGATCATGATGATCTGTTACGCCCTTAGGTATCCATCCACCACCTACCCCCTGCATTGGCCAGCCATTTTGAGAGTAAACAGGGGATGACCTGCGAGGGCCTGGCCATTGGAGGCAAAGGTCCATGGACCAAATGCGAAGTGGACAGGCTCAGCATGAACTCTGAAAATTGCTGTCTTGGAAACATTTGCCTGCACTGATGAAGCAAAAACACACGCTTGACTAATCACAAACATCGTGACACCAATTGTCCCAATTATTTTAGTGCCCTGAGGTGCAGTGAACATATAAAAAGTGTTGTACTTTCTTCATTGTGTGACTGAAATATGTGCAAATACCCTTAAAAGAAATTCTGCAACATGCACATTAATCATGTCTGACTTGTAACATGTATGACTTGTAATTTTAAACTATGGAGCTAAGGGGTAAATCAAGGAAAAATGAAGCTGTTAAGAAGGCTAACAAAATGTTAGGTTATATTGCGCAACGTATAAAGTCCAAGAAGGCTATGCTGAAACTTTATAATGCACAGGTTAGACCTCATGTGGATTACTGTAGTGCAGTTTTGGTCTCTAGGTTACAAAAAAAAAGACATAGCAACAGTAGAAAAATTCCATAGAAGAGCATCTAGGCAAATTCCAGGACTACAGGAGATGAATTATGAGGAAAGATTAAAAGAGTTGAGCCGTTTCAGTTTAATTAAAAGACTATTAAGAGGAGGCGTGATTTAAGTGTTTAAAATTATGAAGGAATTTATTACAGTGGATCTAAACTGTTACTTTAAAATTTGTTCATGAAGAACATGGGGACACAATTGGAAACTTGTTAACACTAGAATTACCAGAGTCTACGAAAAAAAACTCGTAGATCCGGCCCACACAGTTCTCACCTCTCCTTTGTCCTCTAAATGTGCCGATTAAAGACAAGCTGCAAGCAGCCAGCTATTCCATCCCCCCACCGACTCAGAACAAGCACTTCTCTCAGTTCATGCCTTGATTGATTATCTGGGAGTGTAGTGGAGTTTTAGAGTGGAAATAATAGATGGTTATTTGGAACACACGCATTTCATGTGTGTTCCGTTTCTATAGTAATCTGTGTAAACACATTGTTAAAACAGAAACTTTTTTCATATTTTAGTAATAAATGTTACAAAATGTAGGCATAAACTATAGAATGTGTCAAGCATGAAGTCCAAACATCAAACAAACACTTTCACAAAGGGTTCAACAATACAACAGCTTCCACGGCTTAGCGGGAAGATTTACCGCTTTACATCGCAGCAGACTTGCCGTGCTTCAGAGACCCGAGTTCGATTCCCCGCTGGGGAGAAAGTGTTGTTTTTTTTTTCTTTTTAACCTGAAACAGGCATAAAATTTACAAATAGGTATGCACTGTCAGTTAATGAGATCGTTATATTTTCATGTGGGATGCTCCTTTTAAAATATTTTTTAACAATCGAGATTGCAATTAACATGAACAAGTGTCCTTATAACATGAAATGCGTGTGTTCCAAATAACCATCTATTATTTCCACTCTAAAACTCCACTACAATCCCAGATAATCAATCAAGGCATGAGCTGGGAGAAGTTTGTGCACGTTCTAAGTCGGTGGGGGGATGGAATAGCCGGCTGCTTGCAGCTTGTCTTTAATTGGCACATTTAGAAGGACAAAGGAGAGGTGAGAACTGTTTTAAGGTGGGCCGGATCTACGAGTTTTTTCGTAGACTCTGGTAATTCTAGTGTTAAGGGTTTTGCACAAAGACTAGGATGGTTTACTTCTCGCAGAGAACCATGGATACATGGAAAAAGTTATGGGCTGAATGGTCTGTTCTCATCTAGATTGTTTTAATGTAAATTAAAATTAAGCGAAATAAGAGCTAAATATAAAAATAATTACATTTAATGAAGTATATGTATAAAGTATCTACATAAAGTTAACAAAAGACATATTTACCTTCATTTCAGCCCTCTTAGGTGGAGCAACTTTGGCATCATCCACTTTGACTTCTCCCTCTGGCATTTTGTTCAGACATTGCAAAATGATACGCAAAGACTGACGCATTTCTTCTACCCGACACAGGTACCTGAGGGTCAAAAAATAAACAAACAAAAAAATAAATAAATACATCTTTAAATTTCTGCTTATTGTCAATATTTATACAACTTCTAAGGCCAAAAAGCTTGGATTATAACTACTACTTTGATAAAAGAAACAATTAAATAACACTAAATCTTGACCAGAAAAACAAAATAGAGTAATACACTGTAAAGCTTTTAAACTACATTTCATCAGATATACAAAAACAATTCTGAAAAGGAAAAACAATGAAAAAGCATGTAAATCAACATGGAATGAAAAAAGAAAGGAATCAAAATATTACCTGTCGTAACAATCCCCTCTGCTTCCGATAGGAATATCAAATTCTACCTGATCATACACATCATATGGCTGAGATTTTCGAAGATCCCACTGGATTCCTGAACCTCGGAGCATCACCCCACTGAACAAAGAAGGAAACAAGTTTGTCATTGAAAATTGTTACTTTCTTGTATATGAAGTACAGGGGGTCCTCGGGTTACAACGTCTCAACATACAACGTTTCAAGTTTACAACACTCACTCCCATAAAACTATAAAAAATTGAGACGTGAGAAGGAATAAAAGGAAAGGATTTTTTTTACACTCATACTTTCGGTTACTACAGTACAGTATATTTATGTCCTTTTCCTTTTTCTGTGGCTTAGTTATGTTTTTATGTTTCAGATTATGATTTTGCAAATGTGTTAGGATAGGTAAGTGATTTAGGCTAGGGTGTGTTTCGACTTACACCAAAATTCAGGTTACATCACTGATGTAGGAACAGAACTTTGTCGTAACCCGAGGATCCCCTGTATAGGCAAAGTATTGTAATCTTCCAAAAATTCCATTTCGAAATTTTGATGAATCTCAGCGTTTTAGACCTTCCAGAGTCTGAAAATACCAATTTTGTAATTATGTCTCTGTGTCTGTCTGTGTGTGCGTTATGTAAACACAGTGACTTGAGTATGCTTTCACTTAGGTCAATCAAATTTTATATACAAGTATTAGGTACAAAATGTAGATTTCTACCAACTTTTATGCTATTTCCGCTAACCAGAAGTGGTACTTTACCTTTTATTCATGCAGTGGCAGAGTCCGGTATATTCAACTTTACTTCTATAATAATTATTCAATATATTAATTTGATTTTATTTGTTGATTGTTCTTTAATGTACATAATATAAAAATAATCATTATTTTGCGGTTTACTCATTAAACATCCATTCCCATATCTAGGGGAGACCACTTCTGATTTTTTTTTTTTTTTTTTTTTTTAAACAACTGATTGAAATTGTAAAATTTTACATTTGCTCCAAGAAAAAAGTATTACATGTTGATTAACCCCTATAATGGGGCACTATTTTCAGTAGTTACTCTCCTAGTGGGGATTTTCAATCTGTTGATTGAAATGGTTGAATTTTGCTAGAATATTACAATATCTAATTGACATGCATTTTAAATTTTTGGATAAAAAAAATTTTGAACTACAAACAAAATAAATACACAATTTTTGTAAGCAACAATAAGCTAATTTAATGCTCGTTTATTTTGTAGATTTATTTACACTATGTACAAAATTTCCATTTTTCATTTAATACTCCAGTGGCGTCTGGTACGTGCGGAAGCATGGAGCAGTGCAGAGTGGAACATTGCAATTTCTGCAGCAGTATATTGTTTCCCTCCTCTGCTTGTGTGACAAACACACAACACATCTCTTACGAGATGTCTGCTCAGAATGCAAACATCTCTCTTATCCTTCCACTTCAAAGCCATCAACTTATTCCAGAATGCAGCGGCAACTTCTCCCGATTTCAATTTTTTTGTCATCAAAGATTTTGGCAGGTCCTTTCTGTTTGATCTTACTATTTCTACCCCATCAGTTTCCATCAATTTCAAAAAAATGCATACACTAGTAATGGCCTAATCCTATAAGATAACTGATTCAGTAGCTTCTCCTCAAGTGTTAGCGCAATCCGCAACAGTTTTATAAAATTACACACATCAACCCCTCCTATATCATTTACAAGTTCTGTATCTTTTCCCGTGTATATCATCATATTCCACACATATCCACTTTTTGCCTCACAAAGCTTATAGAGTATTCCATCCCAAAACAAACCCTGAGCAGGGTGCCAGCCCATGAAAGAGACATTCATCCACTAAAAATAAATGCCAAAACTAAATCCTTTTCCTTTAGAAATGCGACTGAGGATAAGTGAAAGAAAAAGTACCGTTAGGAGTTCTTTGGTCTTGAAATCACCATAAAACTTTTACCCAAGTAAAGGATGTTTGTATATCTGTCACTATGACCACAGAGTTAAAAATAATCACACTAGACGGCAGAACCACGCAGAGCACAGATCCGAAGGAATTGCATCCACAGACATTCCCTAAGGAGGGAAAAATCTTATTTTATTAAGCGCGTCTATAGATGCTCTCCCCGATTCAGTATCATCTTTGGAGTGTGTCTTTAGACGCACTTCCCATTAAAGGGGTTACAAATGTGCAAATAAACTATGCAAGTACTCTATAGATGTGAAAATGACGACCCTGTGCAACTTTTTCTCACTAATACAGAGTTTCAAAATAATCCATTAACAAAGAAAAGCTGGAAAATTAATCTAAGAATTTGGTGCAGATCTTTTCTAACTTAACATGGACATAATGACACCTCATCTCCACCAGCATTCAAGCTAATCTTTAATCAATTAAAAAGCTGTTAAAACTGAAGCAGGTAACTGTGGCACGAAAACTACACACCTGAATTTTAGAATTAATGGAGTTATTTACTGGAAAAATGCATCAACCATTTAGAACATTTATATTGTAAATATAAAGCAGATAATACTCCTACTGTCTACTGTGACAAAAATGCTGTGGAGAGGGTGAGCAACTTTAATTTTTTTCAGAGTAGTATCACAACAAGACAAATTTCCATACCGGATCGGTCGAGCCCCGGGTTAACAACGACTGCCACCAGTACTGTTAGCCAACAGGGTGCTGGCAGAAATTGGGCTACTGTTGGCCGAAAGAGAAGAACAGGGGGGAGACGTGTCCGGAGGCAGGACTAGAGGAGGAAAGTAAAGACAGTGGAACTGAGGGTAGGAACTAGGAATGTTGGCAGTATGACTGGTAAGGGAAGAGAGATTAGCAGATATAATGGAGAGAAGGAAGGTTGATATATTGTGCATGCAAGAGACTAAATGGAAGGGGAGTAAGGCCAAGTGGATTGGAGGTGGATTCAAATTGTTCTATCATGGTTTGGATGGGAGGAAAAATGAGGTAGGAGTTATTCTGAAGGAACAGTATGTCAAGAGTGTTTTGGAAGTGAGGGCAGAGCCAAGGAGCAAGTTTGAGTTTAGGGAGGAGGCGAGTCAGACACTGGGTGGTAGTGAAGAGTTACCAGACAGATGGAAAACTACAGCAGATGTAGTAAGGGTGACAGCAAGAAGGTTGCTTGGCATGACATCTGGACAGAAGAAGCAGGAAAAGGAAACCTGGTGGTGGAATGGGGAAGTACAGGAGAGTATACAGAGGAAGAGGATGGCAAAGAAGTGGGATAGTCAGAGAGATGCAGAAAGTAGACAAGAGTACAAGGAGATAAGGCGCAAGGTGGAGAAAGAGGTGGCGAAGGCTAAAGAAAAGGCGTATGATCAGTTGTATGAGAGGTTGGACTATAAGGAGGGAGAAAAGGACCTGTACTGATTGGCTAGACAGAGGGACCGAGCTGGGAAAGATGTGCAGCAGGTTAAGGTGATAAAGGATAAAGATGGAAACGTACTCACAAGTGAGGAGAGTGTGTTGAGCAGATGGAAAGAGTACTTTGAGAGGCTGATGAATGAAGAGAACAAGAGAGAGAAGAGGTTGGATGATGTGGAGATAGTGAATCAGGAAGTGCAACTGATTAGCAAGGAGGAAGTAAGGACAGCTATGAAGAGGATGAAAAATGGAAAGGCCGCTGGTCCAGATGACATACCTATGGAACCATGGAGGTGTTTAGGAGAGATGGCAGTGGAGTTTTTAACCAGATTGTTTAATGGAATCTTGGAAAGTGAGAGGATGCCTGAGAAAATGGAGAAGTGTACTGGTGCCGATATTTAAGAATAAGGGGGATATGCAGGACTGCAGTAACTACAGGGGAATAAAATTGATGAGCCACAGCAGGAAGATATGGGAAAGAGAAGTGGAAGTTAGGTTAAGAAGTGAGGTGATGATTAGTGAGCAGCAGTATGGTTTCATGCCAAGAAAGAGCACCACAGATGCAATGTTTGCTCTAAGAATCTTGATGGAGAAGTTTAGAGAAGGCCAGAAGGAGTTGCATTGCATTTTTGTGAACCTGGGGAAAGCATATGACAGAGTGCCTCGAGAGGAGCTGTGGTATTGTATGAGGAAGTCAGGAGTGGCAGAGAAGTATGTAAGAGTTGTACTGGATATGTACAAGGGAAGTGTGACCGTGGTGAGGTCTGCGGTAGGAGTGACGGATGCATTCAACATGGAGGTGGGATTACATCAGGGATCAACTCTGTGCCCTTTCTTATTTGCAATGGTGATGGACAGGTTGACAAAAGAGATTAGACAGGAGTCCCCGTGGACTACGATATTTGCTGATGACACTGTGATCTGTACCGAGAGTAGGGAGCAGGTTGAGGAGACCCTGGAGAGGTGGAGATATGTTCGAGAGATGAGAGGAATGAAGGTCAGTAGGAACAAGACAGAATACATGTGTGTAAATGAGAGGGAGGTCAGTGGAATGGTGAGAATGCAGGGAGTAGAGTTGGCGAAGGTGGATGAGTTTAAATACTTGGGATCAACAGTACAGAGTAATGGGGATTGTGGAAGAGAGGTGAAAAAGAGAGTGCTGGCAGGGTGGAATGGGTGGAGAAGAGTGTCAGGAGTAATTTGTGACAGACGGTTATCAGCAGAAGTGAAAGGAAAGGTCTACAGGACAGTAGTGAGACCAGCATGTTATATGGGTTGGAGACTGTGGCACTGACCAGAAAGCAGGAGACAGAGCTGGCAGAGTTAAAGATGCTAAGATTTGCACTGGGTGTGACGAGGATGGATAGGATTAGAAATGAGTACATTAGAGGGTAAGCTCAAGTTGGACGGTTGGGAGATCTTTACAAGATCTTCAGTGATCCACATGTATACTATTCTGTACTTTTATCTGCTGGTCTTTTCCAGCTCTTCTGTGATGGCGATCTGCACCACCACAACCTGAACAAGACACCATGAAGTCTCATGAAATGAAGAAATGAAGGCAGGTGTCTCAGCTGTATACAAGACCAACTTCATCATGTGAAGCATAAAAACAAAGAGGACTGATTTAGAAATTTTTACTTAGGTAGAATGGCCAGTTGGGGCCGGGCAGGCTTTTGACCTTGGAACCCCTGCAGATTTAGTTTTTTTTCTCCAGCCTAACTGGAATTTTTTTTTCTGTCCTACCAGCCATTTGACCTTACCTTGTTTTATTGTTACTTATTCTTTAATATTATTGCCTAATCTTGTTTTTCTTTTCTAGTAACTTTGCACTTCTTATCTTGCAAAGCACTTTGATCTATAGTGTTGTATGAAAATGTGTTATATAAATAAATGTTGTTGTTTACATCCACAGTCATGCAAAGAAAGCCCAGAAATCTCCATCTATGCTCAGTAACTTCCATGGGTGCACAATGGAGCACATTCTTACTTGTATGGCACCTGTTCAGCTCCACATCACCATTCACTACAGAGGATAGTTAAATCATTCTACAATTTCACTGGTACTTTGAACCCCCCTGCCACCACACCTTTTGTTCAGGACATTGAGTGAATTCATAAAGTATTCAGTTATATTCACTTTTTTCACATTTTGTTACAGCTGTGTGCAAAGTCATTATTCTCCCCCTTAACATCAAGCAACACCCAATAATACCTCAGGAGAACAAAACAAAAACAGGATTTTGGAAGTTTTGCAAATTTATTAAAAAAATATATATATATCACTGTAAGAGCCAATCATAGAAAGTTAAAGTTTTGATTTAAACTCATGTTAATGTTAGCTTAATTTGAATATAAATTTCTTTCATAGTCATAACTTATGGTATAGTCTTTTCCCCCTATAAGTTAGCAAAAGATAGAACCTTCTTACTATAACTGAGAAACAGTGTGATAATACAGTAAGTTCAGTTGATGTTTAGAACAGGTCCCAGTACATAGGGACTTAAAAGACTCATTTTAAACTTAGAAATGGGATAAGCATATAGTTTTCTGACCATTTTGAAATGGTTCAGAAATGTTAACTAAATAGTAACAATTTGATATGTAAGAAGTTTAAGCTTAGAACTGAACTTCTCTTAACATTAATTTTTCCTTTTTTGCTATTTTAATTTTCTTGTTTTTGTGTTAACTGTTCTACTTTAAAACTTAACTAAACTTTAAAAAAACGAAGACATTTTGTCTGTGGAATCATGTCTGCGCGTCAGGCTTTTGTTGAATCCTATTTTTTGAGTTGAAGCTGCTGAACTTTGGTAATTTTGGGAAAACGCAGCTACAATCACATAAGACCCTTTACTCAATACTTAGTTGAAGCACTTTTGGAAGAGATTACAACCTGGAGCTTCACACACTTTACTCCACTCAGCTTTGGCTCAATCCTGTGTAGTCTTCCAGTCCCTGCTGCTGAAAAAGAAACCTACAGCATGATGATGCTGCCGCTGCCACCACCACCACCATACTTCAAGGTTAGAATGGTACCACAAAGGTGACACACATTAATTGGTTTCCCAGAGACAAGATGCTAATCTTGGGTTCATCTGACTAGAAAATCTTTTTGCAAGTCCGAGTCCATGTGCTGTCTGGTCACTCTGTCAGTCACTATCATAAATCCCACATGAACAAAGTGTTGCCATTATGGTTGTCATTCTGGAAGTTTTTTCTATCTGCACACAGGTTCTCTAAACCTTAGCCAGACTGGCCTTTGCGGTTCATGGTCACATCTCTTACCAAGCCCCTTTCCCCATAAATTGGTTGACAGGTGGCCAGCTCTAGAGTTGGTTGTTCCAAAATTCCTTTATTTAACAATTGTGAAGGCCACTGTGCTCTTGGGAACCTTAAATGCTGTAGGAATTTTTTTGTAGTCTTCCCCAGGACACAATACTGTTTCCAAGTGCTGCAGACAATTCTTTTAATCTCAGGATTTTCCCTCTGGCAAATATTTTGGAACCCTATGAAGACAGGAGTGTGCCTTTTGCACAAGTTAAACTGACCACACGT
This sequence comes from Polypterus bichir lapradei, assembly GCA_026402145.1. NCBI lineage: Eukaryota > Metazoa > Chordata > Cladistia > Polypteriformes > Polypteridae > Polypterus > Polypterus bichir. The sequence continues at coordinate 20,153,304 of JANRMT010062798.1, forward strand.
TAACTCCAAAAAATATCTCAGAGATGATCAATAGAATGGGATGCACCTGAGCCATATTTCAAGTGTCACAGCAAAGAGGTTTAAATACTTGTACCAATGAGATATTTCAGGTTTTAAATTTTAATAAATTTACAAAAACATGTTTTTGCTTTGTTATACTGCATTTAGTGCTGAATATATGTAAACATTTTTAACATAAGACTGCCACATAACAAAATGTAAAAAAGTAAAGGGGTCCAGAGACTTTCTGAATCCACTATATACCAAATAATACATTAGAAAAACAAAGAATGCCTTTAAAAATGTCAGATGGCCTGTAGAGTCACATCTCTCCCTCCAGGCAAATAGTATAGAACATTGGCTCCCAAACTCGATCCTGATGACCCACTGTGGCTGCTAGTTTTTGTTCCAATCAACTTCCGTTTTTCATTGGACTCTTAGCCTAATTAAATGAGTCATTATTTCCCAGTTTCTCTGTTTTGGAGTCAATGTAGAAATTACAAACTAAGTTTGGTAGATTTTCATTAAAATGTAATAAGCAGTTATGTGGAATGTGCCATTTTTTTTTTTTTTTAAGTCGTTAACAGTACTTTTCAACCTAATTTTCATTCTGCTTTTCCAGGTGTTCTGGTTATTTAACACTAGAATTCCCGAAGCCTACGAAAAAACTTGTAATCCCGGCCCACCTTAAATTCCTTCGTACCTCTCTGTCAGTATCTTTTTTGTTAAAAATGTGTCGATCAGCACAAGCAGCAACCAGCCTGCTATTCCATCCCCTCATCCACACCGTAGCTCAATTCGCAAAGAAGGTTCTTAGTGCTCAGTGTTTATCTTGGAGTGAAGTACCTTGAGTTGTTGCGGGTAAATAATATATCGTCATTTGGAATACATACATTTCATGTGTGTTCTGTGTCTACAACAATCTATGTAAACCCATAGTTAACACAGAAACATTTTTCATGTTTTAGTAATAATTGACAAAATGTAGACATGAAGTGTATAATGCTTGAAGCCTGAAGTCTAAATATGAATCACTTTCACAAAAGGTACATCTGATTACTTGTATCTGTAATATCCGGTGTAAATGTATAGTACTTGTAAAAGTTAGCGTTTTTTTTTCAGTCTTATTCTCTCAGTCACGTTCATGCTTACCACCCCACAAAACTCCGATCTGAAGCTGTTTTAAATAAAGAC
>JANRMT010062798.1:20163262-20174956 GCA_026402145.1 Polypterus bichir lapradei
GTTTTGGAATGGCCAAGTCAAAGTCCTCACCTTAATCCAATCGAAATGTTGTGGAAGGACCTGAAGCAAGTAGTTAATATGAGGAAATCCACCAACATCCCAGAGTTGAAGCTGTTCTGTATGGAGGACTGGGCTAAAATTCCTCCAAGCCGGTGTGCAGGAATGATCAAAATTTACTGGAAACGTTTAATTGCAGTTATTGCTGCAAAGGGGGGTCACACTAGATACTGAAAGCAAAGGTTCACATACTTTTGCCACTCACAAATATGTAATTTTTGATCATTTTCCTCAATAAATAAATGACCAAGTATAATTTTGTCTCATTTGTTTAACTGGTTTCTCTTTATCTACTTTTAGGACTTGAGTGAAAATCTGATGATGTTTTAGGTCATATTTATGCAGAAAAATAGAAAATTCTAAAGGGTTCACAAACTTTCAAGCACAACTATAAAATATGGATGTCACACACTTTTCTTAGTTTAAATGACAAAAAAACAGAAATAGTATGTTTTGGACCTTCTGATTTTAATTGTGCTCCTGCAAGTAATTGTGGCCCTTTGACAACCAACTGTAAACCATTTGCAAAAAATCTTCTTTTCGGAGATGATTTTGAAAAATGAATTCATGTGTTTGTCTCTTCTTGGCTTGACTATTTTAACTAATTATACACTGGAGTTAATCGGTCATCCTTTGCTCAACTTCCGTTAGTCCAGAATGCTGCAGCAAAGCTTCTAACAGGAACACAAAAACACAATGGTGTCATACCAATTTTAGGTTCTCTTCACTGGCTTCCTGTTCACTACAGGATATAGTTTACAATTTTACTACTTTGTCTTTCAGCTGCTCCCATTTGGGGTCGCCACAACAGATCATCTGTTTACATATTTTCCTGATCTGTGACTCTTGCGGATGGTGGGTGTAACAATTCATGTCCCCTCTCACCACATTCATAAACCTTCTCTTTTCTTTTTGTTTTCTTTTTCTCTTTTGTGCTTTATGAATAAAATTGACTTGACTAAATTACATAATAAAAGAATTGAACATATTTTTTTATTCATTTACTGTTGGCTTTTTCTTAGCCTTTATATATTGATCCTGTAGGTGTTTACATTTTTGCCCAGGGTCTGGATAATTTCTCGTTATAAATTTGAGTGTATTTGGCTATCACCGTGGGCTTTTAATGTTGGATTGCACCTAGATGAAAAATTAGCATGTTTTCTTGTCTAGCACATGCAGAGTTGATGCACGTGCAGGGACGTGCGGTTACAAAACTCTGGAGGCAAGCAACTTCCCATGTGGGGGTGCTGTGTCAGGACTGATTTGATGATGAAATTTACATCACGCACACCATAGCTGACCCTCGCTGTGATGCATAACATCGTGCAGCTTTAGTGGTTCATCGGCCCAGTTCAGACCACATTGTCTTTCACACTGTTTTGAGTGTAAAATTTTGTTCAAGCTTACATTTTCTCTTATTTACTCATGTAACAAATGCCCCCAAAGTGTAAATCCAGAGCAAGTGTTGGTGATACCTCAAAGACATGGAAAATGATAATATTGGGGGAAAAAAAGTGGAAATAATAAAGTAATCGGAAGGAGGTAAAATGCAATCAGTCACTGGAAAAGCATTAGGCTACAGTTGGTCAATGATCGGGAGAATTTTAAAGGACAAAGTGAGAATAATGGTGTATGTAAAAGTCACTGTCCCAGTGAAAGTTAGTTATTACTAAGCAACTCTGGTTTAATTATTACAATGGAAATGCTATTGGTAATACTTTAGTGTAACAATAGGCTTGTGGCCATTTCAGTGATTTGAAAGTTGAATGTACAGGAAGTAGAGGCTTTTGGGATGAAGAATTTGTTGCAAGGAACTATTTACATAATATTAAAGTGCCAGGTGAATTTCCTGAAATGTTGAAAAAAATTTATTGAGAAGGGAGGTTATTTGCCAAACCAAATATTTAATGTAGACTAGGCTGGCTTATTTTGGAAAAGATGCCTGAAAGCGCCTACATTTCAGAAGAGGAAAAAGGTACACTAGGGCATAAGGCATGAAAGGATAGGCTAGGTTATTGCATGGAGGTAACACATCTGGGGATTTCAAACTCAAGCCTTTGCTTATGTATCGTTTCCTAAATCCAAGGGCACTTTGCTGTATCATTATTTGGAGTGGAAATGCAAAGGCTTGGGTTACAATTACCATATCTGATGACTGGTTTTTGATCCATTTGTCCCGGCAGTTGAACATTATTGCTTGTCCAAAAAATTCCTTTTGAAGATTCTGCTTGTGCTAGACAGCACACCTAGGCATCCAAGTGCTTTAGGTGAGCCATCAGGGCTACCCAATGTGATGAGCTTAAAGGAGTTCTGGAGGAATTATAATATCTACAATATCATTACTTTTAGAATTTATTGGGATGAAATGAAGATGTCAAAATAAAAGGTATGTGGAACTAATTGTGCCCCTAATTCATGCATGCTTTTCAGGGGTTTACAGTTCATGACATCACTGAAGCCAGGCAAGATATGTGTAAGAGCCATTTTCCTAGTTCTATAAAATGTATGAATATTTACTAGATGATAATGCATAAAATATGGGAGGTTCCTATAACCCCCGTGAATAGAATTGAGTTGGTATTTTCCTGTCATTTTCTAACAGTTTTGAGCTAACAATGTTCTCCAGTTAGTGTCTAGCCTTGCATTGTGTAAGGTACTGAGGCATACGGTTTTTTAACCGTGTCCTTGTTTGTGCTCACGTTTGTGCTTGCGCATGTGAACGTGCCTCAGTGCATGTCTATGTGCCAACGGCCTATGGGCCTTTTGAGTGTGAAGTAACTCTTAAAATAAAAGATTTAAGTGTTGAACCGTATGTTTAAGGCATACAGAAGAAGAAATTAAGAACTTTTAAGTACAGAAATAACCAAAGCTTCTTAAGAAAAACTAAGTCTATAGAAGATACATTTTTTCCTTTTTTTTGCCTTTATTCTATGTGTATAACTATTTCTCTTTTTATTCTTGTGTGGATTATTTGCTTTTAACTTTCACTAAATATTTTAAAACAAACTTTTGGACTGTGAGATTTCTTTGACACACGTCTTACCCGTGCCTGACTTCGCCTTACACATCGGCAGCTACAATATGGTTGTTATTAGTAATCGACTGCATTTAGACACCAGTGAAAATGATATCTTAGAGTTACTCAACTCCCATGCCAAAGAACTGACCACTGAAGACCTTATGGAACTACAGCAGCAGATGATAGCATTTGATAGTATTTGAGAAAGAAGACTGGAGCTTAAAAAACTCCGGAACCAAAAACATTTTTCATGAAAGTTCGTTGAATCCTTTCTTCTCATTGAAACAGTGATGGCAAAGTTAGAGAAACAAAATCCTAATGCAGAGTAGTTCACCAGAGTTTACCGTACAATTACTGAGGGCTTCAGCTGCTACAAGGTCATTTATAACAAGAAAGAAAAGCTCTGTACAAACCTCAGTTTATGCCTACTTCATGAAATTGACTTAATTAGTAAACTCCCTTTTCTTCCAGCAGCAGAATCAAACCCTGACTCTCCAGCACCAGGTCCATCGATATATTTTATTGAAAAATTGTGTTTTCTTGATATGTATTTGAAAAATACAACCAAACAGTACATATTCTTCATATGAAAAGTAAAGCGGATTTATGATAAAGCTACATTCCTCCACTTCCCATGGGTTGACGTTCTGTGTATGACATGAATTCCTTCAGAAAATGACATGAAGTTCTAATTTATTTATTTTGTTATAGGGCTGGCAAGCTTGTATTCAATTGCTCTGGTGATCTCCACATGGATATGGAGGATACGCAGTGAAAGAGAGGGAGAAGCAGTTAGAGGTGGCGAGGAAATGGGCCCAAGCAAACATGTTGTAATGTGAGTCTGACAGAAGTAGATTTTTAATGAATAGTAAACGGTTGAAAATAAAATTTTAACAAAAGTGCATAAAGTCTAGTTCTTCAGTCTGTCTCATTATTGTGCCGTAAGTTGTTAATGTTGAATACATTGTGACTCCGTAATTAACTTAAAAAATTCAGATCCAATTTAAAAATAAATAAATGAAAACATGTCCCATGATCATTTTGCAATCTTTTGAATTCTTGAAATGTTTCTACCTGATTGTTTTATCCATCCATTTTCTAACATGTTTACCAGTTCAGGGTAAGAAGGCCAGTGACTATCCCAGCAGCATAGGGTGCAAGGTAGAGCTTAATCTGGATCATCTAGGTTTATTAAATGAGAAAATCCATTCATTCTTTCTCTGTACACACCTAGCCATTTAAGAGTTGCTGAAGTGTGTGTCTATCTCAGCAGCTCAGCATTGGACTTAATGCAGGTTCTAGCCTTGGATGGGTAACACTACAATTATACACTGAAACGCATAAATACTCAAACTCCAGTAAAATGAGTTTAGTCAGTCAGTCAATTTCTAACCCTCTTAGTCCTCAACAGGGTTGCAGGGATCTGTTGGAGCCAATCCCAGCTAGTATAGGGCACAAAGCAAGAACAAACTCTGAACAGAGCGCCAGTTCATCACTTCAGTTTAGTTGAAATATACGCTGCATTGTGCTCCCAGTGATGTCCATCTCTGAACACTTAAAGGAAATTAGCATATTTCAAGTGAAATATATATATATATATATATACACACAAATAAAGTACAACTTAAACTTAGATGAGGAAAAAGTAACTTGTACTTTATAACTTTTAAAATAATAAATGGTTTTCCTTTTTTTTTACTCATTGACAGTGCTCACTATATCATCCTTCTTGTGGAGTCTGTACTGTTTGGAGTGTTTGTCATGGTTATCTTCTATGACCAGGTGAGATGAATGTAGGGCAACAAGGTTATGACTTAAGATTATTTTTTGTAATTTGAAATTAATTTTATAGTTAAAAAAAATCTGCCTTTCAGAAATATTTTCAGTCATTTTATGGCATCTTATTTTGAAAGAGGCCTATTAATTCTTTGTTTTTTCTCCCTTATTAGTTGGTGTCAATAATCACAGATGAGACCCCAATTGAGCAAATAAGAAATCGTCTGATGAGGGACAAGACAGTCAACCCACACTTTACTCGCAAACCAAAGCTTGCATTACTGAGGGAAGTGTTTGGAAGAGGTAAGTACAAGGGCGATCAACGCTATTTTCATCCATTGTTTAATGTATGACAGGGCTGGCTATGAGGATTGTCTCAGTCCCCATGGGTCTGGCGACTGTGGTGATAATGGCTCCATGTTCTTTGACTTTGCAAAAGGTCAGGGGCTGCGAATCGCTGGATCCTGGTTCCAGCGCCCTGAACCGCATCGTTGGACTTGATACTCCAATACTGTTGGTGCGGTGAAGGAGATCAACCACATCCTCGTGGGCAGACGCTGGAGGCTTTTGCAAAACTGCAGGGTCTACAGAAGTGCCCAGTTTGTGAATTCTGACCATAGACTTGTTGTTGCTACTCTTAGGGTCCAGCAGATTACCACCTACTAGGAAAATGAGCCTGGACTTGGCCAGACTGCAAGACCAGGCTGTTTCTAATGAGTTTGTACGCAGTTTGTGTGACTAACTTTCAGATTTGGGTACGACTGCTGATCCTAATGTGATGTGGGAGACCTTCCATGACAAGACCCTGAAGGTTGCTGAGGGTTGTGTTGGTGTTACCGGTGTTCCCAGAAGGAGGTGTTTCATCTCGCAGGGCACCCTGGATATCATCAAGAGAAGTCGCAGCGCAGGGCTCAATGGCAACTCTCGTCTGTACCGTGAACTGTAAAGGACGGCTGCGAGGGCTCTGAGAGCAGATAAAGAGGCGTTTGTTAGAGGAATCTGTGAGCAAGTGACACCATCTGTGGTCTAGCGACCCACGTCCCGCTTACAGAGGAATCGGAGCATTACGCACATCTGAATCTGTTCCTCGGAGAGTCACAGTCAGGGCAGCTGATGGAACGGTCCTTACAGATGACACTGCAGTTGTGACCTGCTGGGCTGGCTACTTTGAGCAGTTTTTCAAAGCTGATCCTTTGGCTAGGACGTTGGATGTCTCTGGGTCCACGGTTCTTGAGGCTGATCCTCCAATTAGCTGTGAACCACCCAATCTCACTGAGATTGCACAGGTGGTGAACCAGCTGAGGGGAGGAAAGGCTGCAGGGATCTGTGGTATCCAGGGTGAACTTCTCCAGACTGGTGGTAAGGCTGTCCTTCTGGCATTGCAAGCAATCTTTGTTTCCATTTGGGAGACTAGCATCATCCCAACTGACTGGAAAACGGGACTTGTTGTCCCTATCTTGAAAGGGAAGGGTGATCGCCTGGATTGCAGCAACTACAGGGGGATAACACTGCTGTCGGTGCCGGGTAAGGTCCTTGCTATGGTCATCCTCAATAGGATCCGTGATCATTTGCTCACCTACCAGCGACCGGAACCGTCTGGTTTTACACCTAAGGAGTTTACCATCGACCGCATCCTGGCACTGAGGGTTCTCATAGAGCGCAAACGCGAATATCTGCAGAGTTTCTTTGCAGCCTTTGTCGATTTTCGCAAAGCATTCAACTCAGTTGATTGAGCTGCTCTGTGGGACACCCTGAGGGTTTGCGGGATCCCCTCGAGGTTGCTGGATATCATGGCTGGCCTGTACACTGGTACTGTGAGTGCTGTGCATAGTGGAGACAGGATCTCTACGTTTTCCTAGTTGATTCTGGGGTTCGTCAGGGGTGTGTTCTTGCTCCTACTCTGTTCAATGCCTGTATGGACTGGGTGTTGAGCAAGGTCATGGGGTCCAGTGGCTGTGGGGCACCTGTTGGTGAAGAAAGATTCACGGATCTTGACTTTGCTGACAATACTGTGATCTTCGGTGAGTCAATGGAGCTCTGATCAGGGCTCTTGAGAGACTAAGTGAGGAGTCTGAGTGTCTGGGCTTGCGAGTGTCCTGGATAAAAACCAAGATCCAGGCCTTTAATGACCTCTTGGGCACAGCCATCAGCAGTGTGTCTGTTTGCGGAGAGTGTGTTGACCTTGTTGAGAGGTTTACTTACCTTGGCAGTGACATTCATGTCTCTGGTGACTCTTCCTGTGAAGTCAGTAGATGGATTGGGAGAGCATGGGGAGGGTCATGAGGTCACTGGAAAGGGGTGTGTGGCACTCCCGATATCTATGCAAAAGGACGAAGGTCCAAGTCTTTAGAGTCGTGGTGCTTCCTGTCTTACTATATGGTTGTGAGACATGGACGCTATCCAGTGACCTGAGACTAAGACTGGACTCCTTTGGTACTGTGTCTCTCCGGAAAATCCTTGGGTACCATTGGTTTGACTTTGTGTCGAATGAGCGATTGCTCATGGAGTACCGAATGAGGCACATTGCCTGCATTGTGAGGGAGCATCAGTTACGGCACTACAGCCATGTGGCACGTTTCCCCGAGGGTGATCGGGCTAATAAGATCCTCATTGTTGGGGACCCAAGTGGCTGGACCAGGCCAAGGGGTCACCCACGTAACACCTGGCTGCGGCAGATAGAGGGTTATTTCCGGAGGGTAGGACTGGACCGCGTGTCTGCCTGGGGGGTTGCCAACCTGGATCCCGAGCTGTTTCGACATGTAGTGGGTGTGGCAACGCACTGTACCAGTGCATGCTCTTTGACTTGTTTAATGTATCCAGGTGGTTGTTCTGTGCCTTTTCACTATGTTTCTTGGCAAATTCTGCACAGAAGGAATTTGATGTGTTTTTTGAGCATATTGAAGAGAATTAAATGGATTTTTTTCTGTTTTATACATCACACCCTGTTGGTTTCCTTCCAGGTTCCATTTTTTGCTGGTTTTTTCCAGTTCACCCAGGACCACCTTCAAGTGGTGGAATAAGCTACTCTGCACTTCCTGATTATGATGTATGACTTATTTGAATTACTGCCCCCCTGCTGTGACATCATTTACTGTTTTCAAAGGAGTTTGCACTGCAGATATTTTTCTGTTACCTTATCTGGACTGGATTAATATCACTTCTAGTGAGGCTCAGGTTAAAAGATAAAGGCACTTTTATTTTGACAGAGGAGGCATTACTTGTTGTATCATAATATATTTGGGGTTATATCATGTCCTGACAAAATTACCGATTAACTTCCTTTTTTGTGGAAGATTCAGACTTTTCTCCTTTCTTATCCAACAATATATTTTAGCAACATAATTTGCTGCTGTTACAGTGATATGTTACAATAATATTGTCTTAAAATATAACACTTCTGAGAAGCTTAATGTTTTCTATGACTGGCTAATGCAAAATCATTTCAGATTTTGCTGAATTTTTTATGAAAGACAAAGATTGTGTTGTTACAGAAGTCTGAGATATCTGTATTTTTTTGTCTGAAGACACTGTTTTTGAAAAATGTTGCGGCAATATCATGTAAGCTGGCAGTATCCTTTTTATTTGCTTTTGCTATACTCATGCTACTTCTTTTTCTTTACATTTGTTTTGAAAACACTAATTCTTTTCTAAAGACAGAACATGATTTACAACTCTTTTCTGCCTGATGGAAAGAGAGGCTGCTGTTACTAGTCCTCTTCTGAAAGAATCAGTTATATTGTTTTAGAAAAGACAAAGCAAGGTTTATGTCACTTATGCTGTTATTGTAAATAACATTAATTAATTTATTGTTTTAAATATTAACCTGTGTACCCTGCAGGGTTCTTATAGTTGCACTTTCTGTTTAACCTGTAAGATTTTGAGGATGGAAAAATTGCCCTGGGACTAACTTGCAAAGTTTTTGCTTAAAATGCATAGAACTGTTTCTCGAAAAATCCTCCACTTACCACTAAATATTTGTTTTCCATATCTCATACACACATTCTTCAGCAATCTGGTATAGCTTACAGTAGCTTTGTTCTCAGCTAACAGGTTTATGCCTTAGAGTCATACCATCTGCTGTAGGTTTGATCCCTCTTATTTGTTCATTTATTGTTTGGACCAGTTTACTTTGACCGTCTTTGTGCTCACAAACACTAATTCTGTGACATTATGTTAGTAAAATAATATTTTAATTATAATATTTCATTTTCTTCATATATTTTCTATGCATATATTAACATATTTAAAAGTATATCATGCCAAATGCACTTTGATTTCATTTGAATTGGAGCCTTTTTATTTCCATCATTTACATTTGAAACCTATGGGATTCATTATGTTGTTGTTTTTGTTACTTTGCAAACATGTTAATGTTTGATCTTTTTTCTTTGAAGACTATATATTGATTGTATTTTTGTGTAATCATCAGTTAATGACTCCATCCACTGGTTAAAATATAAACACCATTATATGAGTCACAATTGTCTGCATCTCTGCTTGCTGATGGTCTTTGAGCAGGTTTAAATTCACCCAATTGGTAAGTGAAAACCTATTGTGGTAGTTTGTATGGCTAATGAAAATGTTCAAGGTGTTGCCATACTAATAGGTTATAACAAATGAGTACAAATTGCTATGGAAAAACACAAACAGTGATGGTGAAGTACAGTATCATAAAAGCCTGTGCACAAGTATTGTGTTATGTAATGATCAGCTTTATTGATTAGTATGAATACAGTATTTCCAGAGAATTTTGTTCCTAAGGAATAGAAAAAAAAAAGAAAAAAAAAAAAAAACAGTTGAAGTGAGCTAACAACAAGTGAGTATTGATTTACTCGCTTATTGGTTTTCCCTACAAAGCAATGTTATTATTCTCTTATGATATGGTTTACTTTTTCAAAAAATATTGAAAGAATGGTAGCTTACCAGTAGTATGATATTCTATGTCTATAATTTAAAGACTTTGCATAAATAAAGTTCAAAGCCCCTTGGTCTTTTTATGTTATCAGTAAGACTAAAAATATAATTGGTAACTGGTTTCATATACTGTATTTTTGCCAAAGACAGTGCAGTTTAAAATGTTTTTATGAGTCATTACTGTTAAAGACATTATAAAATCTGTACAAGTCTCTGAGGCTCAGTGTTGATGGTAGTCAGTATTTCATGGGAGAATATTTAGCAGCCATTAAGTTTTCCAAAAATAAACTGCAGTTAACATTTTGATGTGATAAAAATCATTACCCATGTGCTTAAATGCTGCAAGTCCTAATTTTGATTTAGTTTAAGTTTTAAATTACATCTCTAGATTTTGATATTAAGAATGTATAGCAGGACTTAAAATCCTTAGGATGCTATATCATGAGAACTTTTTGGAGCATTTTACAAGTAGAAAGAGAATGAAAAAGGAAACTGGAAGCCACATTTTGTGCAAGATACTCTGCCATATTAACAGAGCTTGGATCCTAAGGTTCCTTTTTTCTTTTTTAATACACCCTTTTTTTTTCTTCTGGCTTCAAAATATTTTGCAAAGTATAATCTCAAAGCCTGAAATAAAATCAAATCATAAAGGCATACTGTAATTCCACCGGTCTATCCATTTTATTGACTACTTAATTCATAAGCATATTCACACATATATTTTGATCTAATGTTGGCTAATTGAAATATAAGAATGGCCTCTCTACTTTAGGAATTTGCTGATATGAATTTTGCTATGATGTGCATGTATTTGGATGTACCTTACTTTATGTAAAGCAAGGGCCATTTTTTCAGTTTTTTTTTAATAATATTCAGTCAGTTTACTTGCTTTTTTTAGCACATATACTGTGCTAATTTCACATTTCTTACTGCAAAAAAGGCTGAAGTAATTATTTTATAAAAATGTTGGTAAAACTGTCCAATCTGGGTGAAATGGAAAGCATAACACACCTGTGAATTGTCTGAAAAGATTTTTGTTTGTATGTCATGTCATATTTATATACCTATACTTGTGTTAATAAGAGCTAAAATATTTATTGTAGTATTCTTTTTTTATTTGAATGTACTTTGGATGTTCTTATATAGAATTATTACAAGTATAAACTAAATAAAAACTGAATGACTGAATTTTGTTTTCTGATGTTGTTTAAGTCTGTTTATAGTGTATAAATGAAATGCTGAAAACCTAGTAAAAGAAATTTTGTTTTTGAACGACTACATGTTAATTCAGATTTTTGAAAATTTAATTCAGCTCCTTGTCTTAAATGCAAGAATATTTTAAAAATACTGCAGAGTAGAACATTTTCAGTATCGTGACAGGGTCATCTGCTTTTATTTACTGTATAAACAACTAATGGCTTATAGTGTATTAAATATTAATCAGTGTTTTTTTTGTCTTCAGATCATAAATTAATGGTATATCATGAAGGTCAGTTGATACCTTCATGAGACAGCAACTGCTTTTCCATTTGATTCTTTTTGTTTGTATGGTTTAATTTCATATGTTAATTGTTTCAAGAATAGCACATTATGTTTTTACAGTTTTCTTCAATTAGAGCAGATTGAGTATGAAGCAAAGATACAAATTCAATACTGAACCAGTTTAAGAATGTAATCAAGACAGGACTATGGGAATAAATATCCGCTGTTCTATGACACTGAACCTCTTTCAGGGCATTGTAAAAATACACAGAAAAATCCTTTTGGATAAGTTTCCAGTCATGCTGCAGTAATCTGGTGACAGAGGAGGACTGATTCTAGGACGAGTTTTTAATAACTGCTTTTCTTCATCTTACACAAAATCATAGCTCACAGCTTTGTAAATTATTTGGTCAAAGGCAGAAGTAATGACACAGCTGTACCAATAA
>JANRMT010062798.1:20175056-20201872 GCA_026402145.1 Polypterus bichir lapradei
TTTTTAAGATAATCAGTTATGCATTGTTGTATATAAACAGGTGAATTAAAAATGGTAAAGGGAAATTCATCCATTCAGTGCATCATATGTGATAAGGAGGAAGCCAATGAAAAGATTTTGAGAACTAATACTATGATGCTGGACACTGTTTGGTTAAGTGCTAAAATGAGAATGAGTAATTTTCACTGGTAGCAAGTGACATATTACAGGCATTAGTTCTAGTCTGTATGAATGCATAAATTATTTTGTCTCTTTATTGTAGTAAATTTCCTTTGTGCTTAATATTTCAAATTTAAAAAGTACTTTATAGCAAATTAAATATGTACCATGGTCAATAATAGCATCAAATGGTGGAAGTTGAAAAAGGAAGACTGCAAGGTTGAGTTTAGAGAGAAGGTGAGACAGGCACTGGGTGGTAGTGAAGAATTACCAGACAACTGGGAAACTGCAGCAGAAGTAGTAAGAGTGACAGCAAGAAGGGTGCTTGGTGTGACATCTGGACAGAGGAAGGAGGAAAAGAAAACCTGGTGGTGGAATGGGGAAGTACAGGAAAGTATACAGAGCAAGAGGATAGCAAAGAAGAAGTGAGATAGTCAGAGAGATGCAGAAAGTAGACAAGAGTACAAGGAGATATGGCGCAAGGTGAAGAGAGAGGTGGTGAAGGCTAAAGGCATATGATGAGTTGTATGAGAGGTTGGACACTAAGGAGGGAGAAAAGGACCTGTATCGATTGGCTAGACAGAGGGACCGTGCTTGGAAAGATGTACAGCAGGTTAGGGTAATAAAGGATAAAGATGGAAACATATTCATAAGCAAGGAGAGTGTGTTGAGCAGATGGAAAGAGTACTTTTGAGAGGCTGATGAGTGAAGAGAATGAGAGAGAGAGAAGAGGTTGGATGATGTGGAGATAGTGAATCAGGAAGTGCAACAGATTAACAAGGAGGAAATAAGGACCGTGAGGAAGAAATATTATTAACTGTAATGATTATAAGTAGTTAATTCACAATACCAAGGACTGTATTATGTATTAATCATGCTAAAAAAAAGCTATGATTTGTTCTTCATTTATGTAGAAAAAGAATTAAGCTTGTGCACAGAATTAAGAGACTAACTTGCATTCTTTTATAAGAAACTGCTGACCTCTTGATACTAACAGAACCCCCTGTGATATTATAAATCAGTTGTGACCAGTTTCTGAACGCTTACTTAAAAATATTTGAGCATATTTCTTAAAACTGTGAGTGCCCAGATAACCTCTTTATCTGAAAGGAGCAATGTGTACATTCCAATTCAGGGAATCACAAGCTATTGTAATTTATGTATAACCTCAAAATGAACTGCCATATATTTTTTGTTTGTTTGTTTTATACACAAACAAAGTATAAAGAGGGAAGTCCCACGTTAGGCTGCAGGCTGTCTGATCTGACCAGTCAGTGGCACTGAGCTGAGAGTGGCTGCACCCTCTTTGACTCACGAAGAATAAAGAAATTGCTTTTTTTACTTTAAGTTGGTGTTTGTCTCCTGTCGTTTTCCAACTTTCTTCGACCACAGTTTCTGGTGGCCAAGCAACTCCTTGAGTGGGATCGTCCAGAGGACCAGCAAAAGGACCAATTCCGGACAGATCGGGAGGACCAGCTCTGGAAAAAGTTAGGACTGGCCTGCCTCTAGCAAGTCCTTCGCGGGGAGCCCTTGTCCTCCTCTGACTTTTTCCTGAAAGTCAAGTGAACTGGGAACTTCCAGACGGGAGGAAATTTCTTGGTGAGTACCTGGGGTCTTCTTGACTGGGAAAGATAGTCTTAGCCATAGCCACAGGTATGCTGATGACACGCAGCTGTATTTATCAATAGCATCAGATGACCCTGACTCTGTTTCACTAACACAATGTCTGTCTTGTGTTTCTAAATGGATGAATAGTAATTTTCTCAAGCTAAAAAAAGAGAAAACAAATTTTAGTGATTGGCAATAATGGATATAATGAGGTTATTCGAAATAAACATGATGCATCAGGGTTAAAAGTCAAGATGAAGGTAAAGAACTTAGGGGTAACTGTTGACTGTAACCTGAATTTTAAATCGGATATTAATCAGATCACTAGGACAGCATTTTTTCAATTAAGAAACATAGCAAAAGTTAGACTTCTTATATCATTGAAAGATGCTGAGAAATTAGTTCACGCTTTTGTTTTCAGTCGATTAGATTATTTTAATGCCCTCCTCTCAAGACTACCCAAAAAAGACATAAATCGTTTGCAACTACAGTGAACCCTCATTTATCACGGTTAATCCGTTCCAGACTCTACCGTGATAAATGAATTTTCGCGAAGTAGGATTCTTTATTTATAAATCGAATATTTTTGCAGTTAGAGTATAGAAAACCTGTTTACGACCTTCTAAATACGTTTTGTAACATTATTAGAGCCCTCTAGACATGAAATAACACACTTTAGTCACCATTACACTCGTATTATCCAATATATTACACAAAATAGGAGAAAATAAGACATATTAGACGTTACAAATATATTATTACTAGGCTCACCCGCCTTTTAAGGCGACCGACTTTTATCCTCAATTTGTGTGCGCTCCATGTGTACATCAGGCATGTAAGTGTAGGTAATGAGAACATTAAAGTGCCCATTCATAACATCTCCCGAAAACCTAATTTTTTTTTATGCCATCGAGTACCTGTCCAAAGTCATACAATGTCAGCCCGAATCTGTACCGCTAAAGACGGAGTTTCATGCACTAAATAAGCTATAGATGAGAATAAGCAAGCACCATCTCCCCTGATATTTACTACGCGGTGAGGCATTTGTACTCCATCAACATTAATTATTTCCAGAGACATAATTTTGTCTATTTTTCCAGCGCATCGCGCACAAAAGCAAGGGGACGATGGGAGCAGCAGAACTCTGCTCACATCGTGTCGCTTCGTACCGCAAGTAGTAAGTCTGTGATAAGCGGAATACCGCTACACTTTGCACTCACGGGACAGAAGGACAATCCCGACTGCTTTTATATAGTAGATTATTGTACTGTACATTTAATTACACACACACAGTTCTTACACACAACCACTAACCTATGAAGGCACAACATCAGTAGGAGAGTCTTCAGGTGGTGCAGTATATTAGCAGGTGCATCGTTGTCTTCTTCCGCTGAAGGAGTACTAGGAGTAGGCAGTGGGTATCTGGGTGCGCGGCTGAAGAACATCTTGATAGGCAGTTGCTGGCGCTGTCTTTTCATATGCGTGAGGAGGCTTTTGTAGGGTATTGCCATCTTTGATCATATCCAAGAGTTTCACCTTCTCCTGGATAGCAAGCATCTTCCTCCAGCACTTAGTTTTATTGTCAGAAGGCTTAGAAAAAGCAGCACGTTTAGGAGCCATCGTGGGGCTTAGATAAAAGTTCTCAGAAAGCGCATGCATAGTGACGTAAGCGTGTATGAGAAAAAATCGTGATAGAGTGAAGCCGCGAAAGTCGAAGCGTGATATAGCGAGGGATCACTGTAGTGCAGAATGCAGCTGCCAGAATCCTAACTAGGAAAAGAAAATCTCCGAGCACATTTCTTCAGTTTTGATGTCACTACACTGGTTACCTGTGTCATTCAGAATTGACTTTAAAATACTGCTTATGGTTTACAAATCCTTAAATAATCTTGCTCCATCATATATCGGAATGTCTGACACCTTATATTCCAAATCATAACCTTAGATCTTCAAATGAGTTTCTGCTCGGTATTCTAAGAGCTAAACGTAAAAGAAGTGGTGAGGCAGCCTTCTGCTGTTATGCGCCTAAAATCTGGAATAGTCTGCCAATAGGAATTCACCGGCTAATACAGTGGAGCACTTTAAAAAAACTGCTAAAAACACATTACTTTAACATGGCCTTCTCATAATTTCATTTTAATTTAATCCTGGTACTCTGTATATTCAATTTATTATCCTAATTATTCATGGTGTCTCTAAAATCCATACTAACCCCTACTCTCTCTTCTGTTTCTTTTCCCGGTTTTCTGTTGTGGCGACCTGTGCCACCACCACCTAATCAAAGCACCATGATGTTCCTACATTGATGGATTAAAAGCCAGAAGTCCACATGACCATCATCATCAAGTCCTTCCATGAGAACTCTAAATACAAAGAGGATTGTTTTCATTTATGTTAGGTAGAATGGCCAGAGGGGGCTGGGCGGTCTCATGGTCTGGAACCCCTGCAGATTTTATTTTTTTTTTCCAGCCGTCTAAAGTTGTTTTTTTTTTTTTTTGGTTTTGTTTTTCCTGTCCTCCCTGGCCATCGGACCTTACTCTTATTCTATGTTAATTAGTGTTGTCTTATTTAAATTCTTACTTTGTCTTTTTTTTCTCTTTTCTTCATCATGTAAAGCACTTTGAGCTACATTATTTGTATGAAAATGTGCTATATAAATAAATGTTGTTATAAGCCGATCAAGGCGCCGCCGGACGGAAATAAAGGTGCCAAAATAGCTAGTGAGTATGCCCCTAGGAATTGAAAGAAATATTAAAGAAAGAAGAGGTGGGAAGAACAGAAAGTAGAAAAGGAGCACTTTTGACCTTGGCGCCGAATAAGTGAGGTATTGAGAATGTTTAGTTAGTACGCTCCCTGGAACGGGAGAGAGTCTTTTACCGGCTCGAAAAAAAAAAAAAAATAAGGCAAGGAGTGGGACACCAAAGCACAATTGCAGGAGGGCGAGACTGTTTTGCCTCTACGGTCTGGTCATACTCCTGCTCCAACGGGTTGATCTGCTGTGGAAATCGTAAGCAGTAACCAGCTGTTACACGACTGAAGAAGGGGGTTGGCACTGAAAAGTCGAAGCCCCAGACACAGTTGTCCAACAAGACTGTTAGTCTGCTAAAGCCACGAAGCAGCAGATAGTGACCCATAAAATGGAAGGGACCGGAGGTAGAAAACCGCAGGGGCCAGAACCTTATACCTTGCAGTATTGGTGCTATCCAATAATGGAAAAAACAAGTAGTAAACCGGTCAAGATCCCATTAGGAAATCAAAAGTCTCTGTTGGAAGGATTATTTTCGGAGGGCTTATCAACCCCCAGTAAGGGTCCAAAGGGAGGGTCACCTAGACAATTAGTGGAAAAGAAAACAAGGTTAGACTTTAAGAAAGCATGTAAAAAATGGAATAAAGAAACTGGTGGTAGATGGCCAGTTGAGGGAACTGGGGATATTTCAGAAATCCAAGAAATTAGAAAACTCCTATGCAGAAACACCCAAGGCTGTTGCCAAAGGGGTCCCTATAGGATGGATATGTTTGATAGATGGGAACTGTTAATTAAAGATCGAGCAATTGAGGCAATGCAGAAGTGCAATGAGACACTTTCTGCTGAAGTTAAGACCCAAAAAGAAAACATGTTGCTAGCATTACAAAAGACTAAGGCAGAACCAGACCCAGACAATAGGCGAAAGAAATTGGATGAAAAGGATCCCCTTTACCCAATCATTCACTCCCCACCTGCTTATCAACCCCCACCTCCTCCTCCAAATGCCCCATCGGCTCCTCTAGCAGCTGATGATCCACCCGGAGCAGACTTTTATGACCAACAGTTTCATTATGACCCGTCTTCTCATTCAGACCCGGATGACGAAGACCAAGCCACCCAGTCTGGAGGCTATACTAAACCCCAGCCACATACTTCACTCCAATCCCTGATTTCTAGCCATACAAGTAGCCGAACATCACAATCACACATAGGCTCCCAATCAGGATTCAGCTTCATTTCCCCAGACCCAAGTTTTCTTGCCCTTTAATACAAGTCCCCAAGCCCAGGCACAACCCCAATCAACCCGCAGGTTCTAATAATCCCACCACTGTCATGATACATCAAAATTGTGATATCCAAGAATTAAAAGATGTGGTGTGAGAACTGCCAGATCTCAAGGGAGGCGGCGCCTTAAAATTTGTGGAATCGCTTCAGCAGCTGGACGACATATATAAGCCAAATGCTGCGGCGTGGACGCAGGTGCTGTGCCGAAAGCTAGGCACCACCTGGGCAACAGTAAATCGTGGGACCAGAGGGGATGGTAATGCCTGGAGATGGGCTGAATCCTTGAATCGCGATAATCAGGAGCCCCAATTTTTAGAACAATGGGAATTACTAAAGACTGTGATTGCAGGAAAATACAAAAAGGGAACTGACTGGTCACTCATATCGGCTGCCAAGCAGCGGAAGGATGAGACGGTCAATGAATGGGCTCATAGAATTCAAGACCTGATGGCTAATCATTCTAGTCTGCAAGAGAGCAAAGATCAAAACCACGCTGCCGTTACCCCTTTTGTCTCGGGATTAAGAAGCGACATACAGAACAGTCCGAACATCTTGCATAGGCTGGGAAAGTGCCACTTTTGAGGAAGTTAAATGGCATGCTTAGAGACAATCTAAACAAAAAGAATCTGATACATAGACTAAACTGATAGTGGCACAGGTTCAATATTACACTGGGGGAACAGGCAGGGGCAGAGGATTCCAAGGCCACGGCCGTGGCAACTCCTTTGGAGGGAGAGGGCGAGGAAGGGGATGTGGGCTCCAGCCCTCCACGTCCACCAACCCATTCACCCAGATGCCCAAGTCGTCAGAACAGTCCCACACACCTTACAACTGCGGTGAGCCTGGCCATTTCTGACACAACTGCCCAAACAAGCTTCCACCTCCACCATCTCCACTCCCAGAACACAGTGACATTTCCTTGTCCTAAGAATTAGCAGGGACCCCCCCAGCCATTTTTTCCAGTTTCCCTTGCTCACCCGTCATGCTGATGCAGACCCTTTATTGACTTTGATAGTGAATGGTAAGGAAACTGTCTTCCTTGTGGACACTGGAGCTACCTGCTCAACTCTATCGCTGTTGGAGGTCCCTGCCTCGAAAGACACTGTGAGGGTCCTCACTGCTTCAGGGCAACCTCATACTCTATTAATATCCAAGCCTCTTCAAGTTAAACTTTCCACTAAATAGTTCACCTTTGACACATTGATTCCTGTTAAATCATCTGTGTCCAGTTAACTTATTGGGAAGAGATCTCATGACTAAACTACCTGTTTCAATCTCCTTATCTGAACAAGGATTCTATTGCTCCATTCCTAAGCTCCTGTGCCAAACTCTCTGACCCCCTTGCCCTTCTTTTGCTGCCTGGACCCTAAACATCTCCCCACATGCTCTCCTCCTTAAAGCCCTCCATACTTTCCCTTCCTGCCTTTTTCCCTACCTCCAAGTCTCCGACACTCTCCACTGTACTGCCCAATATTTCCCCACTGAAGTTGATATCTCTTGGTCTAGAATCTTTTCTCTCCTCAGCCCCTTGCCCAGAGAGTCTTTACATCCCTTGTATTTTCATCTCACCCACAAAAGCTGCTGCTTCAGTTCACCTCACACACTTACAGAACAATTTCTATTTAGGAGGTGCAGTCCCCCATGTTTCCCTGGCAAAGTCTAACATTGCTTGTTGGGTAGAAATTGTGGAATAGGTTGAACAATCTCAAAATAGGACTGATTGGAAATTCGTCGCACCAGGAATTTTTGTCACCCCTGATCTCCTGGTTACTAAGGTGTCAATCCAAATCGACCTGCCAGTCGTTCGTTCTCTTTGTCACTCATCTCCTTCTCTGTATTCCCTGCTTCGTTCGTTCTCTTTGTCACTCGTCTCCTTCTCTGTATTCCCTGCAAACTGACTCTTTACCTTGGCTGTCCACAATTCCTGACACTCTGTGGGCCCAGGGAAAAAATGATTTTGGCCAGATCGCAAATTGTGAACCCTTAGTGGTCTTCCCAAAGTCATCCTTCCGTCCTTGCCATGCACAATATCCTCTTTCTCCTGATGCTGAACTCGGAATTGCTGCTGTACACAAAGACTTAGTGGAACGGGGAGCTATTATTCCAATTAAGTATTCTCCTGTTAACTCTCCCATTCTGCCAGTAAAGAACGTGGATGGATCTTGGCACTTCGTCCAAGACCTCAGAAAAGTCAATTCTGCTATCTTCCTTAGAGCACCGATCGTACCTAATCCTTCCACTATTCTGTCTACAGTCCCTCCATTTGCACATTATTTCTCAGTTATTGACCTTGCAAATGCTTTCTTTTCTATCCCTGTACACCCTGATTCGCAATTCTGGTTTGCTTTTACTTTTCAAAATCACCGCTGGACCTAGAGACCATTATGCCACAAGGTTATACAGATGCTCCATGTGTATACGGATAGGCGCTTGCTCAAAACCTAGAAGGCTTCTGGCCTAACAGGGGAAGCGCATTAATACAGTACTACAACAACTTATTGCTCTGTAGCGAAACAGAGGAAGCATGTGCGCAAGATACAGAATCATTATTAAGATATCTTGTGGAAAATGGCCACAAAGTCTCTAAAAGAATGCTCCACCTAATTCAAACCACTGCCAAGTATTTGGGGCATGACATTACTTGTGGTACCAGAGCTCTGTCAAAAGACCACATAACCACCATCCAAAATCTTCCAAGACCGGTCACAAAACAACAGGTTATGTCTATACTAGGCATTCTTGGTTATTGTCGACAATGGATCCAAAATTTTTCTGAAAGAACACAGCCCCTATAAAATCTAGCTAAGACTGTCGACCTACCTCTTTCTGGCTGCATACAGTGGAATGAGCAGGCTGAGAAGGCTGTATGTGATTTAAAAAGTGCACTACTTTCTGCTCCTGCCTTAGGACTCCCCGACTATTCTCGTCCATTCACTCTCTTCATGGACGAAAAGGGTGGATATATGAATGCAGAGGCCAGTAGCCTATTTTTTGAAAAAACTGGATCCAGTGGCCACAGGACTTACGACTTGTCTTAGAGCAGTAGCAGAATCAATGGAGGCTGTGCTGGCAAGCACGGATATCATATTTATGAGTCCCCTGACAGTAAAAGTACCTCACGCTCTTCACTCCATCTTAGTCCAGGCCAAAACCTCACATCTCACTACTGCAAGGGCAAGAAGGGGAAGAAGGGGAACCACTTTACAGAGCGCCACCACTGACTGAGAAAGGATAAAGTGGTCCAGAGAAGGATCCCTCTCTGATGGGGTCTGGACCCATAAGAAAACTAACAAACCTTTCCTCCCAAAGGCTTCTTTTCCAAGAATGGCAAAAATTGTACACGGCCTGGATCACGCAGGTAAAGAACCACAGGGTTCTCTGCATATGCTGAACAATTCTGCCGACGATGTGCACTATGCCAAAGGTTTAATGTAGGTAAAGGTACTCGGGTAAGCGCCACTGTCACTCCTAACCCAATGGGTCCATTCGAACACCTCCAAATGGACTTCATTGAGTTAACACCGTCTAAAGGTTACCATTATTGCTTAGTAATTATCGATGTGTTCTCCCAATGGGTGTAAGCTTTCCCCTCTCAACATACAGATGCCAAAACTGTGTCCAAAGCTCTGATAAAAGAAATCATTCCAAAATGGGGAATACCACAGAAACTGCAGACCGATAATGGTACCCTCTTTGTGAATTCCGTAATAAATGAGCTGACTACTTGGCTCCAGATAGATGTACATCATTACCGCAAATACCATCCCCAGAGTGGAAGTATTGTAGAAAGGTGGAATGGCACACTAAAATCAAAACTGGCAAAAATCTGTGAGCAGACAAACTTAACCTGGCCAGATGCTCTACCCCTGGCCTTGATGGGGTTGAGAGGAAGGACACATCGGCAGTTGGGACTGTCGCCATTTGAAATTTTAACTGGACCCCTGTTATCGGAAATGTCACTCTGCATACTGTGGACAATGATCTTCTCTCCAGTCTTACAGGTCTCCGAGCCTCCCTGAAGGTAAGTCCACGAACAGGTTAACCAGGCTTGGCGGACCGGTCCCCCACCGATGGAGTCCCAGATTCCCCTTGTAACCTGGATACTGGTTGGAGACACCCAAAGGAAACATTGGCATCAACCTCGCTGGAGGGGACCATTCCAGGTGCTGCTATCTACACCTCATGCCATTAAAGTCGAAGGACTTCATGCCTGGATCCACATCTCACACTGCAAAAGATGGCACCCATAATTTTTGCAATCTGGGTTTTGTTTCACTCTGTAATCCTGATTGATGGACAATCAAATTCCCATTCTGAATTATGAAGTAGGGAAAATATCCTCAGTACAGGTTGACTTTTGCTCAGTTGTTCCCTGTGCACTGGACAGACAAGGCCAATGGAGATGGCCTGAAAAATACATCTGTGTGACTCAACCCGGGTATAAATCTGATTCAAGCTCCTCTTCCAGCCTGTCTGAATGTTCAAGCTGGAGTGATGTGTTTGCAAACACTGGAACTCAGGACTGGGGGTACAATCCGTGGGAATCCCAGGAGCATGATTTAAAAACAAGGTTTTCTATAATTAAATTAGGGTTTACTCCATTTCATGAATGTATGGTAGGAACTTGTAATCCTTTGATCATCACTCTAAAACATCCCTCATATCATGATAAAGGAACATATATATTAAGGGCCCATGTCTCCGGGATTGATCCACTAGGACAGTTCTGTATTCATGTCTATTCTCCCCCTGAGAATGACACCTCTTCTTCCACCCTTATCATCCCTGATAACTCCCTACAGAACCCAATGAAATATCTTAACATTACCTCTCTTTCCTCCACCTTCACAGTCGAGACTGGATACGGTGATCAAAACCGTTGGCTGCAGTGGGTATTGTACTCAGCCTGACAAGTCAATCAGTCTAATTGTTACGCCTGTGCCACTGCTCAATCCCATTTGGCCACAACTCCATTTCCTCTGACCGAGCCCTCTGAACCTGTGGTCTAACATGTGTCCTACAGCTATCTTCCTCAACTCCCCCAAAAGATCCCTTATGTACCTCAATACATGCCCCTATGTATCACGCTTACAAAGCAAACTTGCTTCACCTGTGCTCATGGACCCACTGCCACAAATTATCAAGGTGAGCTACCCACTCACTGGTGTCAAGAGACATTTGATGTCTCTGGCCATACTTCCAGTCACTCTAACATCTCGGTAATCTGGTTTACCTCCCAGAACACGTCGCAAGCTGACATCTGGTGGATGTGTAAGAAACATCTCCTCCTTCCAATTCTACCATCAAACTGGAAAGGTCACTGCGCCCTACCTGCTACCCCTCAACGATATTCCCGAACCTAAACCATATCGACTTAAACGTGATCTCTGTCTCCATGGTGAAGGTGTATATATTAATAGATTTGGAATCCCTAGGGGAGTTCCAAGCCAGTTCAGAGCGTGCGACCCTTTGGCTGCAGCATTGGAATCCCTCTTCTTATGGAAGTCAACCCTTAATAAAAACGTAGATTGGATAAACTTTCTTTATTAAAACCAAAAACATTTCCTGAACTTCGCCCACGAGGCCATTGATGGCATACCTGAACAGCTCGACAAAATGTCTCTAATGACCTGGCAAAATTGCATACGATATACTATTGGCGGGAAAGGGGGGGTGTCTGTGTGATGTTCGGTGATGCTTGCTGTACCTTTATTCCTAATAACACTGCCCCTGACGGTTCTGCCACCCGTGCCCTAGCTGGTCTCACTTCCCTGTCTATAGAATTAGCAAAAAACTCAGGAACACCTGACTCTTTCAATGATTTCTTCCAAGATTGGTTTGGTTCTTGGGCTGGTTGGATTAAAACTATTTTCATAACTGCCCTTATTTCTCTGGCAGTTTTAATGCTCTTGGGTTGCTGCCTTATCCCGTGCATCCGAGCCCTTCTACAAAAGTACAAAAGTTTATTAATACCTCCTTTACTAAGGTTTATCTCCTCAGCGCTGACCCTGACTCCCAGTACACACCTTTTCTTCCATCCCGCGACCCCTTTCTCAAACTCTTTTCCAACTATGATGATGCAGAAGTCTAATCGACAAAGTGCACATTTAATGTGCAAAGGACAGCTATGAAGAGGATGAAGAATGGAAAAGCCGTTGGTCCAGATGACATACCTGTGGAAGCATGGAGGTGTTTAGGAGAGATGGCAGTGGAGTTTTTAACCAGATTATTTAATGGAATCTTGGAAAGTGAGAGGATGCCTGAGGAGTGAAGAAGAAGTGTATTGGTGCTGATATTTAAGAATAAGGGGGATGTGCAGGACTGTAGCAACTACAGGGGGATAAAGTTGATGAGCCACAGCATGAAGTTATGGGAAAGAGCAGTTGAAGCTACGTTAAGAAGTGAGGTGATGATTAGTGAGCAGCAGTATATGGCCTCCAGATATGGCCTCACCAGTGCATTATAAAGCTTGAGCATAACCTCCTTGGACTTGTACTCCACACATCATGCTATATAATCTAACATTCTGTTTGCCTTCTAAATGGATTCTGAACACTGTCGGGAAGTTGATGACATAGATTCCACTATGACTCCTAAATCCTTCTCATAAGGTGTACTCTCGATTTTTAGACCTCCCATTGTGTTCAAACAGTTTTTCTTCCTATGTGTAATACTTTACATTTACTGACATTAGCGTCATGGGAAAGGCGATATATACATAAAATGTATTATTATTATTATTACATTTCATCTGCCATAAATCTGCCCAAGCCTGTATGCTGTCCAAGTCCTTCTGTAATGATTTAACAGGTTCCAAAATTATCTGCCAATCCACCTATCCTGGTATCATCTGCAAACTTAACTAGCTTCTTACTTATATTCCTATCTAAATCATTTACATATATTAAAAAATATCAGCGACCCTAGCACTAATCCCTATGCAACACAGCTCTTAACATCGGCGAATTCTGATAAGGTTCCTCGCACCATCACCCTCTGCCTCCTGTGTCTGAGCCAATTCTTCACCCATCCATAAACATCACTCTGAACTCCCACTTCTTTAAATTTGATGCCCAACCTCTCATGTGGCACCTTTCTGAAAGTCACGATAAATAATATGCTTTTGTTTCTTCCTCATATAATTCCAGCATGTTAGTAAAACACAACCTCCCTCTTCTGAACCCATGCTGAATATTCAGAAAATCTCCTGTACTTGCCATGTGCTGCTCAATCTTATCCTTAATAATTCCTTCCATTAATTTTCCTGTGACGTATTTTAAACTTACTAGCCTATAGTTGTTTGGATCTTCCCGGTCACTATTTTTATATAACGGGATCATTTTTGCTATTTTCCACTCCTATGGAATCTTCCCAGTTTGCAGTGACTTCTTAAAATATGCATCAAGGGTTTATATATGTACTCACTGGGCTCCTTAAGAAGTCAAGTGTAAATAGTATCTGGTCCTGGTGATTTGTATGATTTCAGACTATTTACTATGAACAGCACTTCTCCCTCTACAATTTCCAAATCCTACAGTACCTCCTTAGTAGTTCTGTTTACCGCTGGGAGGTTATCCACTTCCTCATTTGTGAAGACCTCAGAAAAATGTAAGTTTAGAGCATCTGCTGTTTCACTGTCTGTATCTTTTAATTCTCCTTTTCTATTTCTGATGCACTTCACCTCCTCCTTGACTGTTCTTTTACTACTAAAATACTGCAAGAATCTCTTAGGGTTGTCTTTCACCTTACCTGCTATATTCCTCTCCAACTGTCTTTTAGCCTCCCTAATATCCCTCTTAATGGTTGCCCTCATGTTCTCATATGCCCTATAATTCACTTTGGAGTTATTAGTCTTATATGCCTTATAAAGCTCTTTTTCCTTTGCATCTTCTTTTGTAACTCTTTATTAACCCACTGAGGAGTTTTTCTAAATTTTGTATTAATTGCGAATTTTGATGTGTACCTTCATTACATATAAAACATTTTTAAACCTCTTCCACTGCTTCTCTACTGACTACACACTTACAAGCTTATCCCACACTATCCTTCTTAGACTTTGCCACATAATTTACCCTACCAAAATTAAACTTAACAATTTTAGTCTTTACATCCACACTCTTACAAAACACAGAGAATTGTATTTTATTATAGTCACTTGACCCTAGTGGTTCAATCACCTCTACACTCTCGGTTCTATCCTGATTATTACAAAATACTAAATCCAGACAAGCGTCACCCCGCGTTGGTGTTTAACATATTGTGTTAAAAAACAGTCACTGATTACTTCTAAAAACTCTTGTGGTCCTCTCTTTGCAAGGTTATCCCAGTTAATTTTCAGATAATTAAAGTCCCCCATGACTGTAACAACCCATTGTAAACTTGCCTTTTTAATATTACTAAACAGATGTGTGTTAAAATTACTGTCTGTATTGTGAGGTCTATAACATGCTCCTAAAATTAGGGCTCTTTCCCTAATGCTTTCCAGGCAAAACCACATGTTCCCACTAAGATCGAGCTCATTGTCCAGCTGAAAGGGACTTGAATTTAAATTTTGTTTGACATAAACAGCAACTCCACCTTTTCTGTTCTGTCTATCCTTCCTAAAAATTGTGTGTCCTTCTATGTTACACTCATCCCCAACTTTGTTATTTAGCCAGGTTTCAGATATTGCTATAATATCATAATTATGCTCTGCTACATACAGCTCAAACTCACTTGCCTTATTTTTTACACTTCTTGTATTAAGGCAAGCTATTTTTAATGTGTTACTCCTTCTATATTTAAATGTTGGGTTAGAATTTACATTACTACGCATTTTTATTTCTACACTGTTGTTTGTTCTTCCACGTATAGTTGTAAATCTGGTCTATCCTAAACTCCCTGCCCTCCATTCCCTAGTTTAAACAATCCTCAACAAGCCTACTCATACACCTCCCTGATACATTGGTGCCCCTCCAGTTCAGATGTAACCTGTTATGGCGGAAGAGGTCCCATCAGTTCCAAAAGGAGTCCTAATGCCCCATAAACCTATACTTTTCTACCCTGCGCCAAAATTTGAGTCACACGCTAAGCATTGTAATCTCCTCAGTATTACCTGGACTGGCACGTGGCACAAGCAGAACTTCAGAGATGACTACCTTGTCAGTTCTGCTCCTCAGCCTGGCACCTAACTCTTTGAATTTGGATGCAGAACTGACAAATTACCCTTATGTATGTCATTTGTTCCAACATGTACAATGACAACCGGATCCATCCTCGTTCTGGCCAAGAACCTATTCACCCTTCCAGGATGGTCCCCAACCTGTGCACCCAGAAAGCAAGACACTGTGCAAGACCCTCTTTCTCTGGAGCAAACCTGCACTTCAATCCCCCTAATGGCTGAGTCCCTGAATGACACTACTTCTGTCTTTCTGGGAGCTGATTTTGAGGTGGCCCATTGGGGCTCCTCATCCCTGCCTACCACCTCAGAATTATCACAGACACTGTCTGGCTCCACAAGGACCTGAAAATGGTTTGACACTTCTAATTCTGGGTTTGATGCCCCTGGACAGTGTGCAACCTTTACCTTACGCCTTTTGACCGTGACCCAACTATCTCTATCTGTCTGCTCTGGATTCTCCTCCGATGCCACCTTAGGGATGCACACTATCTCTCTAAAGGACACCTGGGCCAGGTCCACCAATTCTCTACTACAACTCAGGCCAGTCAACTCCTCCTCTAGCTTAGCAACTCTGAGCTTGAAGTGCTGGATCAGCTGGCATCTCCTGCAACTATAGCCCTTATAAACAACTGGCTCCTCCAAGCCATCATCTAAAAAGTCCAAAATCCAATAGGACTTGCATTGCACTGGCCTCATTGTTACAATTTGATTCAGGATTACTAAAACTGCCTTAACTATTTCTTTTTTTTAATTAAAATTAAAATATTTAACTTAAATTGTAAAACTAAAAAATTTAGCCAAAGAAAATAGATTATAGAATGCTACAGCTACCTTCTATCCTGTTAATCTCCTGTACTATTCTATTCTGCCTGCTGTTTTTCCTTCTATGAGGTTAACTTTACTTTTCTCTGTCTATTTTTCTAACTGCACTTTTCTTATTGCTTATGTAAAAGCTCTCCACAGCACTGTTTGTATTCCCCCATATTAATGAACCCTTATGCTGTCACCCACTTAACTGTTCTACCTCCTGAATGCTAAGAACTGCTAGTTAATTTCTTTCTATCTTATCTGCTCCTGCAGCCCCTTGTGCCTGATCAGGTGTCTTAATGTTGGCCGCTTATCTATGTAATGCTGAGCCTTCCCCTATATTGTTTTGAAGTCAGCCACTGCCTTTTTTAAACTAAAGAACCTGTGTTTCAGTTACTTATTAACTATTTATTGCTAGGATGGGTTATTTACTTACAAATACTGATATCAGTTACTGTTTCTTTCTTCCCTGCCTCCCCATACTACTTCAAATACAGATAACAAAAACAAGTATAAGTACAAGGAACTTTTCCAAGTGAAAACACCCGCTACTTTTGCTCCTGTATAGGCAAAAAAAAGCAAAAAACTCTTCTAAAGAGAAAAAAACTTTTAAAATTCCCACGTTTCCTTAGTGCCAACCAAAACCCAAGTTTATATGAGCAAAGTGTATTTTTAATTAACTCTCACACCACAGAAAACCCAAAAACTCTCAGCAGCCTCTCTCATTTGCAAAGTTGATGTCAGCACATCCTCTCTTCAACCAGCCAACCAGCCTCTCTCTCTCCCTCTCTCCAACATAGACAACATGAGTTGGCTGGCATCTTGGCCCTTGTGGGTGGTTCCTTGCCTGGCCAGGAGGTCTTTATAATGGAAAGAAAAGAACAGGTGGGCATCCCGCCCAGGTTCGTTAGTGGTGCTTTTCCCAGTCAGGAGGTCATTTTTATGTAAGAACAGAGTGAGACTGCCTCCCAGAGCAATGTGTTCTCTAGTACATTGAGTGGCAGTATTCTTCTGGTATGGTTCCCAGGGTTGCATGAGAGTTGATGATGTTGTCACTAAAACCACAGTTTGCATATATCCTAACCAGAAACCCTGGGTAAATGGGGAGATTCAGGCTAAGCTCAAGTCGCGGACCTCTGCCTTTGGCTCAGGGGACTCTGATGCATACAAAGCAGCCAGATACAACCTCTGGAAATCCATCAAGAAGGCCAAATGGGACTAGAGGGACAAAGTGGAGTCAAGCTACCACAGCTCTGACACCAAGCACCTGTGGAATGGACTGTGCTGCATCACTGAATATAAAAAGAAAAACACAGTCAGTGTTCAGCCCACTGCATCACTTGCAGACGAGCGCAACACCTTCCATGCTCGTTTTGATGTAGCCAACAAAGAAGAGGTGCTATATCCTCAAGGGGGCAGTGAGTATGTCACTCTGATCCTTGAAGGTCCTTCAAAAAGGTCAATCTTCACAAAGCTCCGGGACCAGATGGCATCCCAGGCCGTGCCCTCAGGGCGTGTGCTGACCAGCTAGCAGGTGTGTTCACCAACATCTTCAATCTCTCCCTGAGGCAGTCGGTGGTCTCCACTTCCTTCAAGGCATCCATCATCATTCCTGTTCCAAAGAAACCGGTGGTCTCCTGTCTGAATGACTATCGCCCGGTTGCACTGACATCAGTCATTATGAAGTGCTTCAAATGACTGGTCAAAGGTCACATCTGCTCCTCCCTCCCCAACACGCTGGATCCTCTCCAATTTGTTTACAGAGCAAACAGATCTACAGTGGATGCCATTGTGCTAACAATGAATACTGCCCTCACTCACCTGGAAAGAAGAAATACATATGTAAGAATGCTATTCATAGATTACAGCTCGGCATTCAACACCATCATCCCCTCAAAACTCGTCTTGAAGCTTGACGACCTTGGGTTGGGGATGACCATCTGCAGATGGATTTTCTCTTTCCTCACAAACAGGCCTCAAGTGGCGAGAGTCGGCAAACATATGTCCTCATCATTCCTTTTAAACACAGGAGCGCCACAGGGCTGTGTGCTTAGGCCCCTCTTGTATTCCTTGTTCACCCACGACTGTGTTGCAAAACACGGCACAAGCACCATCATCAAGTTTGCAGACGGCACAACCATCATAGGCCTAATCACTGACAACGATGAGAAGGCCTGCAGAGAGGAGGTGCTGGCACCGAGTAATTTGTGCCTGGATAACAAGTGTCTCTTAACGTCAGCAAAACCAAGGAGATGATCGTGAACTATCGGAAACAGTAAGGCGGAGAACACCAGGCCATCTACATCAGCGGCGTAGAAGTTGAAAGGGTTAACAGCTTCAAGTTCCTCGGAGTAAACATCACCGAAGATCTTTCATGGACCCTTCACATAGACACGGTGGACAGGAAAGCTCGTCAGCGGCTCTACTTCCTGAGGAGGCTGAGTGAGGAAGTTTGGCATGAATGCCAACATCACCTCAAACTTTTACAGGAGTGTGGTTGAGAGTCTGCTGATGGGCTGCATTACCGTCTGGTATGGGAGCTGCTCTGCCAGCAGCCGGAAATCACTACAGAGAGTGGTGAAAGCAGCAGAGCACATCACAGGCAAGAGTCTCCCTGCCATTGAAGACATTTACCTCCATCGGTGCTTACGTAAGACAAGCAGCATCATAAATGACCACAGCCATCCAGCACGCCAGCTGTTCTTCTTGTTACCATCTAGCAGACGATACAGGAGTCTGGCTGCTCGGACTACAAGACTTAAGAAGAGTTTTTACCACCAGGCCATTCGACTCCTCAACAGCAACACCTGAACACCCACATACACTTACATCACACCTACATTGCACTACATCTACATTGCACAACTCACACACAAACTGTACCTGCACACACTCGGAATTCTGACTGGAACATGCATCTGCACTTTATGGAATTTGCATCAGTACTTTATAAAACATTATCTGTGCATTAACTGTCATTTGTGCTTGCTGCTCATTCAACTCATACTGCTCTATAACTTCTTTTAAAATTTACACATTTTATTTTATATTGCTAGTCTATTTTTAACTTGTATTTTTTTAAATTATTTTTAGCTTTATTGGAACTAGGCTGAGTGACTTGTTTTTCTCGTCATACACATTTCATTGTATGTTGACCCTGTGTTAACCTATATATGACAAATAAATAAACTTGAACCTGAGTTGTAATGTTAGTGTGCAGCCCTGTTGGGGTCCTCAGGCTCAGTTAGGGTAAGTTTCTGGATGCAGGCTCTCCTGTCACAGACATGTTTCATCTGACCTGGAAGTATGTCCTGTGTGCAATGAAGTAGCACTGAAAGTACTCCAGGGTCTGGTATAATGGCTACATTCCATTTGAAGTTTGAGTTTCTAGCCAGAAAATTCAACTGGAATGCTGTCTTAAGCTGAACTTGGAAACTCCAGGCTGGTCTGTCAAGAGCAAGTTTTTCGACTTCAGATCATGACATCAATGCAAAATGGCCACATACAACATGAAATTTAGTAAAAGCTGCAGTTTTATACTGTTTATTAGCATCTCTGCCTACTCTATCTGTGGACATGCTGCTACAATGTTTGGATACACAAAGTACCGTGCAATGCATTTTTATCAGCTGAAATTTATTCAGATAGAGCAAGAACAACAAAGGTTTTCCAAATGTATTACTGTAATGCAATCAATTCAGGTGTGATGTCATTCCCTGCTCCGACATCCAACTTTCAAGGTACTTGAAACACAGCAAAAGGAAGCTACTCCTGAATTGGAGCTGGGTGGAAGAGGACAAAGCTTACCTGGGAGGAATGGAAAAAAGAGAAGTGTAGTGTTTGTGCAGCTGTGAAAGAATTTGTGTTAAAGGTATTGTGTTATAATAAACCTTTCATTGAACTAGGACTTGTGTCTGTGAAAGTTGCATCTGAGGTTTGGGGCACTGTGGCACCCCGGACAGGTCACACCATAGAGGAGGTTTATTGGTCCTAGGTGAGCTCTGAACTATAGAGGAAACCCAGATGGTAATTGAGGATGCCATCATGAATTTCATTTGGTGCTGTGTCCTTTTTCAAGATGAGTCCAGCTGCAGACCTCCACAGCTCCACGATTCAGTAGCTCCACTGGACAGCCAATTGGATTGCAGGATTTTGTCATTTGGTTTACTTGAGAGGAGTCAGATAATACTCCCCCAGCAATAACCTTAACCATTGTGTAACCAGGTGTTATCACAAACATGTAATATAAAGCAACAACTCCTTCAATGGAGTCGAGCTCTGGAGTTCCGCAGCTAGAGTCTATTGTCTTTTTCAGGCTATTTGCATGACTTGACATCTGTTACCTTCTTACAAGAGAAAGTAAGCAGGTCAATGCTGCTCAGTGATTTGTAAAGCAGGTTGACCAACAGGGCTTCATCTTGCTGGTGCAGTGAGGAAGTAGGAGAAACCATGTTTAATTGTCATTCTCCCTTGTCTGAAGACCTCCTGCTAAAACTGTTATTTACAGTGATATGCGATTATAAATGTGTTGGTTGAGATGAAGGTTTTGAAATAGAAGGTTTATTAGAAGGAAGGGTCAGCACTCTTATTGATAAGGCTAGCTGGACAATAAATTGTTGATGTACAGTTTAATGCACAAAAATGTATTAGTATTTTGAAGGAAACTACCTCAAACAGCTGGCCTTGAGTATGCCAAAATTAAATTTTTGTAGTTTTCTTGGGGCATTCAAACCCATAATTTTATTCTGGACGATAAACCACAGATCTAACATGTTTTTTGGCCCTGCCTGCAATGTAGTTAGAAAAGTCAAGAGAAATGAGTAGGGATGCAATGTCAGCAGTCATAATATCTGCTTGGCCCTAATAAACAAAGGGACAATATTGGACTGGTTTAGAATGGAGAACATATGCCACCATGAAACAGCAGGTGTGGGCAATTCACCATAAATGTTAAAATGACTTTACTTCCAAGGCAAAAATGAACACTGTAGAGAAGAGAGACGGACTAGGACAGGTGGCAGCAATTTGTCATGGAGGAGGCTAATGCTACAGTTCTTTACCGGTAGCTCAATAAAAATCTTGGCCTATGTTAGACCACCAGTCTGCCATGCCATTTCAGCTTTACTATACCATTGTGCCAAAACATGTAGTCTTTTTGCTTCTGGTATAAGAGTGTGATGGAAATCAGTACCCTTTCTGCTATGTGTCACTAGCCATTCCTAATAAGATGTGTGGAACAATAGGAACAGTGAATTGTTTCTAGATACTTAACATGACTAGTCCAATGAAATAGCTGGGGATATAGGAGTATGATGCATAAACACTTGCTTTTGCTTAATTACTGAAATTTGTTGTTCTTTAGATAATGCAGTTGCTTCAGACAGGAGGCATGCAACTGCATCATACAGGTCTAGAATGAATTCTAACTTGAACTTCTGTTTGTGAGTGATTTGTGATCTATCTGTGAGGCACGGCTGGTCAGAGAAGATAGTAAAACCCCTGTTATACAAGTATATATTTACATAGTCATTTATTTCTAGGTAAATGCCTCTCTCTCTCTCTACTCTGCTATGTAGTACTTTCAGAGTGCCAATAAAGCATATGTAATAGCCATCATTTACCTGATAAAGGTCTCCCCCAGAGGTACAGCAGAGGCATCACACGTTAATGTTGTGAGAGCCATAAGACTGAAGTGGAGGGAGATGTGAACTGCAGCTTAAGTGTCTCCAGTGCCTAATGACAGTCTTGTGTCTAGTATCAGGGAACAAAGATTTTTAGGGGATGGTGCAGAGATGCTGTTGTTGAAGTAAACTGTGGAATGACGTGAAGGTATTATGCAGTATTCATAAATAGACACCAGGTATGGGGATTTTATAGGCTCTTAAAGATATACTTGAAAGAAAGATTATAGAGACAATGATATGATCTGTAAGCCAGTACCCCACAGATTCAATGTTTTGCACCCTAAAGAGACACTTACCTTTGTTAAGGAAGACTTGAGGAGTTCAGAGGTGGCCAAACACTTGAGAAAAATGCTGATCATCCTGAACAAGAGCAACACTAAGCAGTATGGTATGATCAAAATAAAACCCAATAATTACACCAATAAGAGTGATATAAACATCTGGAAAGAACTAGGTGATTAGTTGAGAGCAAAGGGCATTATTTTAAATCAGAAGACTCACAAGTGCATCACAAAAGCTGAGAGATCTCTGTTCACTAGGTAAAGAGGAACCTGTAAAAAATATTCATGACTTAATTATATTCTACTCTACCCTGTAAACCCATGAAAATGTGTGGTAAACTTTTCAGTAGCTGATAAAGGGAATAATCATTTAAACAGTGGCAAAGGTGCTGTTGACAAAGAACTATAACTATATTTAAAATCCATGGTGAGTTCTCCAGGGGTTCAACAATAATGTCCTCACTTAAAAGGCAGCAAAGTTCAGTATCGGCCTGGACTTGTATTGATATTATCACTACAGTTAAGGTGATGGGGAAATGTAGGGTTCACTTTACTGATGGGCAAATCCAGTAACGCAGCCAAGACCTATAAAGACCATTGGAAAGTTCATATTTCTGGTGTGAATTATATACTTCAGTAATGTCAGCACTACTAGAAACACACAGGTGAAATTGCATTCTGTATAGCATATTGTATTGTAAAATAATGCTGCCATTCAGTCCCCCAAGTGGTGCCTTTTCCTTGTCATCTTTATACTTTCCAATCACTATATCAACAATTACAACTCTAATTAACATTACCTTCAAGCCCAAGGGGCCAGTGACTCTCCTGTTAATTCTAAGAATTATGCTCAGAAAGATTCAGTACATTTGATTTGGTTATCTTCGATGCCAAATGCTACAGATGAAATACTACATACACATGTTTGATTTCAATCATTTTATGCAACCACCCCAATAATAACTTCAGTTTCCCCATTCAATTAAAGACAATGTTCATTTATATCTAGGATAAAAGCAGTGTCATTGTTAGGGGGTGCTTCAGGGGTTTAAGCCCTTAATCTCTGGAGTCCAGCCCCAAATCTTCAAGTGCCACCCCTGTGCTCTTCAGTATTTTTTCTGAATAAGACTGCATGCAAAAATTGAGATGTGTCAAGCTGCAGACCTCTGCAGATCTGCAATTCAGTAGCTCTGCTGTAGAGACAATTGGATTGTAGGTTTTTGTCACTTGGTTATTTTTAGTTGAGTCCAATAACCCTCCCCCAACTCTAATCTTAACCAGGTGTTATCACTGACATATAATATAAAGCATCCACCTTCTCAATGGAGTGGAGCCTTGGAGGTCCACAACTAGAGTCTATTGGGAAAAGTCAAAGGGGAGTTTAAGAACCTAATAGCTGCACATCCTAACAACAACCCTGTTCTGTAGCATTCAATGAAACCTATATTTTTTTTAACCTAGTGCCAAATCTCAGGCATGGCTACAGCTGATTTAAACCTCTCTCTTAAGTGTCCATGCATCTTCACAAATCAACCCAATACTTTCTGGTGAACAGAGTCTTAAAACGTTCATGAAGCGCTGCCTTTGTCAGTTCTAACACGTGAAAGTGATGAGCTTTCAATCCCACGCTCATTTTGCCCAAAATTAAGATGCCACATATGCTCCTCAACATAGACATAGAATTACTAGACGCCGCATGACCAGCAGCATTGTACATCAACGTCACCGCCATATTGCGAGTGGCAATGCAGTGGAGTGAAGTAATGGATAAAGTTGCCTCACGCATGTGCCGCTTGGGCTTGTACAAACCGCTGTACACTCCAAACCAGATCCCGGGGGATTACATTTCATAGGTAAGACTGAACAATTGTTTTAGTTATTTTTGGCCATTAGAAAATCCCGTTTTATAATCTTAACTTTAGCTATGCCAGGCTAAGCTAGCAAAGCTATTTATTTATGTGCTCAAGTGAGCCTCCAAACAACATTTTGGCTAAACGTATTTAGTCACTAACTATGTAGATTGTTGTTAGCTGTTAACATTTCTCAAACTTTGAAGGTTTCCCAAAGAAATCCACCTCAGGAAGCAGTGGGAGGTAGCTCTTAGACGGGATTTTCAGAAAGCTGTCCTGTGATGTGTGCCATGCTAGTCTGGTAACAGATGCTCTACTGGCATCATATGATCAAAGCTACCATTTGCTCACATTAAAAACAAAGGAAGTTTGATGATTCCTTCTGAGGGTATAGTCAAGGTGGTCAAAGTAGCTGAGCGTATTATCCGACAGTCGACGTTAGGGCAAACTGTCAGTGTATCTTTGATCAATCAGTTTGTTCGGGCTGAGATTGGTTCAGATGATGTGTTTTTTTTTTAAGGAGCACATTGAGGAAACACAGTTTGAAACTGACAACCATCATTTTCTGCTCATGCCTTTAGTTGTGTCTGTCTTCTACAAACTAAGGCTGCACCATATTGCCAGACTGAATACTCATAAATTACAGAGTGGCAACTGTCGTGGCGAAAAATTCATCATCAGAAGGCTTTTTACCTAAAAATAAAGGCTATTAGGACTCGAGATAGACAGACAGAGTTTTAAGGCTTTATTGCAATAAATCAACAACACGGACTCAACCCAATTCGGCCGAATGAGATTGAGCCCCGAACATTACAGCAATTGAAGTTTTTATAACAATTTCTTATCATTTTGACCTTGTTTGATTAGTTCATTCTGCACCTGGTTTTGCTGTCCATCATTCCTTTTGGTGTCTGTTTGGCTTATTTTGATTGGTCTGGGTGGATGGCTTCCTCTTACCATCTTTGGGCTTTTCTTATGTCATTTCCTATCTTTTCTGACCTCGCTCGAATGAGCTCTTTTGCCCATCTTCTCTGACTCCCTTCTACTCCTGTCAGGCCGAACCTTGAGTTCCCGTGGGAACCCCTATTATCTCCTTAATTTCCTATCACTGGCCCCCTCGTGGTATTTTTTTTTTCTATTCTGTTCCCATTTTCTCTAACTGGCTAAGGCTTTAATTCCATATATGGGTTTCCTCTCATCATTTCCTTTCTTAAACCTTCCAAACTTTTTTATAATAGTGACCTGAAGCTTAAGCTTTAATTAAAAAGAAATATAGTATGTGCTTTCATTTAATCATTGCTTGGCATGCTTGATTTGTCTTAATTTCTACACTAAAGTTAATTTCTAATATATTCTTCTAATACTTTTGCTAAAGCCTGAATTTACTAAGATTTTCTCTTCATGCATTATGTCAGTGTGACCTTGCTTACAGCAAAAGCCTTTTGTTCCTTTTCTGCTGATTCACCAATCCATCTGGTCTCTCTACGTGTGTTCCAGAGCCATCTTCTCTGTGTTATCGCTTCCTAGCCTTGAATCACAGGTGTTCTCAAACTCTTATCCTGTCTGAAGCTGGTTTCGATGTGTCAATTTCTGTTCTTTCCCAGACTAGATATTTTGCTGTAAGCTTAAAAAATAATGCAATATAACTGATTTTTAGTTAACTATTTGCTTGACCTATCATATTTTCTTAACATTCTAATTTATGCTTAATCTTAATATTTTAGAAGCTTTTAATTACTTTTTATGGCTCTTTATGTTAATTTGCTATTCTCTATGCTAATATAAAAATTTTCCTTCTACACAACATACGGACAAAGCTATGTAAGACATAGCTTTCAAGGATGTTTCAAGGATTTTAGATCCTATCCTGTATATATTTAAGTAACCACATTGTGTGTGTGTGTGTGAGAGAGAAAGAGATTGAGAGAGGAATGAATGAAATGTTTTCAGAAATTATTAAGCCAATTTTTATACAATAAAATTGTTTATTTTTGTCATTGAGTGTATCATTTTACTGTTAAAAGAAAGACCAGACTGCCAGTTGCAGTCTTACTATTTTGACTTTCAGACATTGGTCAAGTTTTCGTCACAGTAATTCATAATAATAATAATAATAATAATAATAATAATAATAATAATAATAATAATACATTTTATTCAATAGGCAACTTTCTTAGCACTCAAGGTCACCTTACAATAAAATTAAACAACATTAGTAAAATTAAAACAAGAGAATGATAAATGAAAAAGCATCAATTAGCAAACAAACAAAGATAACTGGCAGTAACTTCAAAATTCACAATTGGTATGCCAGTTTGAAAAGATCTGAGGACAGTTTTAAAATGTGCTATTAAACTGAGCTGACATGTATGAGAGGGAAGAGAATTCCCGAGTTGAGGAGCACTATGAGAGAATGCTCGAGCTGCCATAGAACAGAGTTTGATGTGTAGTACAGAAAGTAGAATGGCAGAGGAGGATCTGAGGGAGCGAAAGGGAGTGTCAGTCTATAGGAGATCAGTGAGGTTGTGGAGAGCTATTAATGTTAAGGGCAGTATTTTGTATTGTATTTTGTAGTTAACAGGGAGCCAGTGAAGTTGAGAGAGAATAGGTGTAATATGTTCAGTGCATTTAGAACAGGTTATTATCCTGGCAGCAAAATTTTGAAGAAGTTGTAAGCGATGGTTAAGTTTTTGTGGGATGCCAGATAGAATAGCATTACAGTAATCTATACGTGAGGTGACTAGGGCATTAACCAATACTTCAGTACTGTGTTGCGTAAGAACAGGACGACATCTAGAAATGCTTCGGAGATGGAAGAAGGCAGTCTGAGAAATGTTACTTATATGGGAGGAATTATTTAATAATTGTTTAATAATTGCCATTATTAGTGTATAAATGGATGTAAATAATTTCATTTAAATGATTCGCCAAAATCTGTTGTATGTAAACGATACTGTTTTAAACGTTATTGTTTTTTCACCAGAAAACCCGGTTTCCACGTCTACCTGTATTAGTTTAAATGGCACTTTTGCCGCTCGCAATATGGCGAATGCGCTGACATATCGTGTCAACTGGGCAACATAGTGAATGCGGCTGTCGCTACCCGATCTGCGTGCCTGCCCGATTTGCGCGCGGCAGGCGTATTGAAAGTGTAGCATGCTGTAAAGTGTTCACGCATGAGTTAAACAGATTGGGCATCTCTATAAAGTGTGCGATGATTTAGCCTTTCAATATGCA